>VDFB02128931.1:0-25141 GCA_007258455.2 Sequoia sempervirens
CCGAAGAAGGGAGATTAACAGATTTTTTAGATTCAAGGCTTCAAGATGAAGCGGATGTCATAATGGAGGAGGCAACCAAAATGTTACGAGTGGGGATGGTGTGCATACAGGATGATTTTATGAGCAGGCCAGCGATGTCAACTGTAGTAAGGGCATTGGAGGGTACAGCAGAGTTGGACAGTTTCCCATATTCTTCCTCCACTCCTTCCGACCACTCAGTCCCTCTCTTATCCGAACCTCAAAATTCAAAACTCTCGTACACCCCCGAGTCTTCCATATTAGGTGGAAGATGATTCTATTTTTGTTCGTTGTACTCCTGCATTTTGATTGATTTGATTTTAAACATTTTGTTCAGTAGTAAATGCTCTCTTCAATTATTGTAAGTTTGATTACCATTTATAATTATATGAACAGACTACTAATAATTTGATTTGAAGAAAGGGAGAGGGCCCTCTTATAGAAGGGATAGGAGTTGATTTTTATGGGTTTCAAAGTTGACCATCTCATTAATCAATTAAAATTCAACGTTTATCTATAGAACAAATAAATATAAATCAAATAATATATATATCATATTTGTTTTATGTTATGCTAATATTTGTCTAAAAATATAATATTTTATAAGAGTCTTAGAAGTCAAAGAATATTAATAAAGTTTTTTACACAACCCATTTTGAATTGATGGTGTTAAGATAAGCAACATTGCATTTAATTTTGCACCCATATATAACACAATAACATATTAATACTCCTAGGGACATATGCTATGGTCATCCATTCCATATAAAGTGGTGTCAAAAAGCAACTACCATGTCAACATAAACCAAACCCATCTCTCCTATCACACAATCATATCAAATCCATATATCACAATTCTCAAAATACAAGATACTCTTCAAACAAAATTCAACGTCATGTCTCATCTATCAAATTCAATTGCCCACCTATTAGTCACTTCCACCTACATCCAGCATAAAAATTGTAAGGCTCACTAATGGAGTCGTCAAAAGAAGAGGAAACAAATTATACAATACACAATATACAAGAGTTTGACCAAATCAATTAACTCTACAATTCATGGAAAAATTAAAATTTTTCAAACCTAGCAAGCAACACAATTGAAACAAGAGGACAAAAATATAAGACTCCATACCAAACAAGCATTGAAAAATCATTAACATTGCCAACTTAGATAGACATGGCATCCATTCAATCCAATCAATTTTCTTAGTTGAATTAATTTTCTCCTCTATTTTTTATTCTCTTCTATATTTTAGAGCAGGTATCGACATAAGAAGATGAGGCACCAACAAAATATTAACACAAGTAATTTGCATATTTTTCCAAGTATTTTATTGCTATAGCATATCCTCTACATGCTTATCTATGTTATATCTCATTGTATGTTGTAAAATGTTAATGCTAATATATTGCATACAATGTAAATGTTCTAGCTAGTATTTTGTAAGTGCATATATAGGGTTTTAAGTAATTTTGTTTATGCCTTTGGATGCCAATCTATTGTATACGATGTAAATATTCTAGCTAGTGTTTTGTAAGTGCATACATGGGGTTTTCAATTATACTATTTTTTCTTGTAAATGTCGATCTATTATATAATTTGTTAATGTTATACTCATTGTGTTGTAAGTGCATATATTAGGCCTTAAGTTATATTTTTTGGGATATGGTGGTGTACACCATTGTATAAAATGATTTATTCTAATGTTGTAATTAAATATTTATTTAGTTGGGGTACACCTAAGAGGTGTGTTTAGCCACATTAGATAATTATTTGGGGCAACCTATAAAGTTGTATTGTAATATTGGTTTATTATTTTATGTGTGGGAGAAAAAAGGTAATAATTTAATATTGGGGAAATATTTAATAAAGTGAAAATTGAGTACCAAATATTAAAGGAGTAGTTTATGGATTTGTATTCACATATTTTTATCTTACCACTTGGTTGTATTTGTGTGAGCTTATTTCTATAAAAGCAATTACATGTTTAGTGGCTAAGGTTGGTTGGGTGAGTGGGTTGTTATTATTGATTCTTTCTAAGTAGTGCATATGTGAAACATGGCATGGGATGTGTGGATTCATGCTTGGACACATGGAGGAAGCATTGGAAAGGCTTGATATTTCATAAGTATTCATGGTAACTTTGTAACTGCATGTATTGTTTATTAAGAAACCTCTTACAAGTTTCATGTATGGGTGCATTAGTTCTTGGGTCAATGAAGACTGCACATAAGTAATATTTCATTTTTTTTAATTTTATTTTTCTCATAAGATAGTTTTTATGCAAGAATCATTTTTATTCTTCTCTCTTGTTTAATGAAGTGTTGATTTTCCCACTCATGGACTCTATTGAGAGATAACTGATTCTAATAAAATGGAAGGGGTGGACCTATGGGAGCTTGTTCTTGATGGATCCCTCAACCTCCCAATTATTTGTTGAAGCTATCATTTATTATTTGTGAATTCCCTAATATATTTTATTTTGTCCTAAGAGGAAACCAAGGAAATGTGGGAGGGTCTTATTTTTGGTGTTATCTAGGAGTGTTTTCATCAATTGATGAATGCAAGTTTTGATCAATTGGTGGGGCATTATCAGTTCCTAAAAATTAAAGAAAAAACTTAAACTTTTTTTGTCTATCTATTTAATTGAATTTTGACATTTAAAAATTAAAAATATTTACCTCTTTGACCTTGGTGATATCGTCACAAAAATTTGATAATGATTCAATGGACAAATCATTGAGGAATGACCAATTACACAACATGATCACATTCTATAAGCTTACAAATTAGAAAATTTTGTTGACAGTTTGACCTCAAATGAATTCAACCTATTTCTTATTTTTCATTAAAGAAAAATAAAGCATGAGTATGTTATAACATGCTTATATTATAGTTTATATTGATTTATCCTAAGGATTGGAAGTACAAAACATAATGTGATTGTTATAACACACTCTAGTGCTATGTTTAGTAGGGGATTAAAAGGTGGCCACCCATACCCATACCCATGGTTTTACCAATTCTCCCCTAAATATGATATATTATCCTTCATTTGGCTCTCTTGCTTGTTTTGGTGATGCTACACTTTCTTCCTCTTCTTGTGCTAGATTATTTCTATTTAATATGCTCTTACTACTTTCTTGACATAATTGTGGACAGTCAAAGGCCCTATGATTGACTTCTCCACATTGGAATTTTTTACTTGATATGTTGTAGTTGTGGCTCCCCACTCCTCCTCCTCCTTTGATTAAACATGGCATAGTACCCTTCAATGGCCTCAACTCTTGCAAGTCCTTTTGAAATCCTCTATTTTATTCCTTTAGGTTTTTGCAACAACACTTCAAAATTTTATAGTCTACTTCCATCTACTTCAACTTTGTCATGTAAGAAAACACAATAAAAAATATATCAAAATAAAAGGCCCATTTTTAGAAATTTTAACCTTAGTAAGTTTTGAATGTGTGACCTATACTATAAATCAATAAACACTAGAAATAACAACATTTAAAGCTCTCTTATTTTAGAAACAAACATACACTTGATGAAGTCATAAATCCATCCCTTCTCTCCCATTCACTCCATCTCTCATACTCACTCTATCTCTACCTCTCTCTATCTCCCTCTCTCACTCTTCTCTATCTCTTTCTCTACTTCTCTCCCTTTCTCTCTTTCTATCTCCACATCTCTTTATCTCTTTCATCATCCCTCTCTTTCTCTCTATATCACCCTCTATCCATATCTCTCCCCCTCTATATCTTCCCTTTCCTTTCTATATATTAGTATATATCTTCCTCTCCCACCCTCTTCTTCTCCCTATCCCTCTCTACCTACCTCTCTCCCTCTCTACCCCCTCTTCTCTCCCCCTCTCTTCTACCTATCTCTCCCCCTCTCTCACCTATCTTCCCTCTCTTTCTCTACTTATCTCTCTCCCTCTCTCCCCCATTTACCTATCTCTCTTCCTTTCTCTCCCTCCCTCTCTCTAATTCTCCCCACCTCTCCCTCTCTCCCCCATTTACCTATCTCTCTTCCTTTCTCTCCCTCCCTCTCTCTAATTCTCTCTATCTCTCCCTCCCTCCCTCACTCCCTATTTTTATATCTATCTCTACCTCTCTCTCCCTTTCTCTTCTCATATATCTCTATCTCCCTCTTTTTCTTCCCATATAACTATATCTCTCCATCTTTCTCTCTCCCTCTCTCTATCTAACCCTCTATATCTCCATCTCTACTTTTCTATGTTTATATTTCTTTATATCTCACCCACTCTCTCTATATCTTCTTATACCTCTACCTCTTTATCACTCTATCTCATCATTTATATCTCTTTCTATCTTTTCCTCTCCCTCTTCCTCTACATCTCTCTATCTCTTCCTCTCCATCTCTCCTTCGCTATCTCCCTCTCTCATTTTCCTTATCAGTCTCCCTCATTATTTAATTATTGCTTCCATCTCTTCTCTCTTTATAGAATTTTCTCTTCCTTCTCCTCTCTCTTTGTCTCTCCATCTCCTCCTCCTCTCCATGCACCTATCCTTCATATCGGTCTCTCTCTTCCTCCTCCTCCTCCTCCTCCTCTCTCTCTCTCTCTCACTATTACAAACATAAGATGAACCTATTGGTACTAGAGCTTGATTATCTTCTTGATTTAGAGGTTTTGTTTCAATCATGTTTGGATTCCTATAAGTGGATGTATAGTTTATTATAAGCTATCAATTCTCCATTGAGACCTTTGTTGCACAAACAATATCATTTGCTAAATGACCTACTAATTGATCTCATGTACTATAGTAATATATGCAAAAAAATAGACCAAAATTTTATGTAATTGACCTTTCACAATTCTTCGACATACCCATTACACACCAAAATTCAATTGCTAGTATAATATTATAAACAATTAAAACTTTTTAAAATATATTTATCAAAACAATATATATTTTTTCAATATAAATAATTCAAAATAAATATTTTTTAAGCTTGTAAATAAATAATATTTTAAATATCTACATTAATTAACTACTTCCAAATATTAAATCAAATGATATTTTTACGCCGAAGGCGTTTCCTTATTTGAGCTTTCGAAGCTCATTTTGTCCTTCAATGGTTTAAATGCACGAAGAGAGCATGGTTGACAGTTTGATCATCCTCGGCCGTTGATTGTTTCATTTCATTTCATTTCATTGCAGACGAATTAAGCTTTGCATTTAATACGGTGCCGATGCCTCCATCATTATGCGGTCTCCCACGCGACGGATCCCACGCGCTTATTTTGACTTCATTGGTAACAACAGAAACTCGGTAGTTTAGTCTTTCAATTCAGCTGGACAGTACTACTAAGAGCCGGCAGTCTTACAATATGCACACCAGCCCAATGGAAGTCATTTCATGCTTCACCCGCATTGCCTGCAATCATACTGCACCCGCCGGAGCCGGTCTTGCAGATAAAATTGTACGTTGATTTTGCAAATCTATTTGTACTCCTAACGTGCCTTCAATATTATTTTTTTAAATCAATTAATTGCTGGGTAAGGCCAGCGCCATTTTATTGAAACAGTAAATGGTTACAAAACTGCTTTCACCATCCCATCTTCCCCCATAACCGCAAAACACCAAACTGATTCACATCTACATGCAATTTTGTTGGTAATCTCTACAATCTATTTAATGAAATTCCCCAGTTCCTGATTCGTGATTTATTCTCCATCCATCCAAGAGCATTCGAGCTTCCTGACAGGTTGAAGATCCTCCCTCCAGCACGCCACCAAGCACCAGGAATTTAAGATACTTTCTTGAGGTGTGCAGGCACGTCCATCTTCTTACCCCGCCACTCCCCAGCCCCGACTCAGCGTACGCAGCCTCCTAGGCATTCACAACCAACATTATTTTGCTATGCGTATTTTATTAAAACAGAATAGTATTACCATTATATCAGAGCCAATCCACCATCAACGTGCATTTAATATTGCCTGCAAGTTGGTACGCAGCTTTCTGGAGGAGGTTTAATTGACTAGCTTTTTAAACGGTAGAGAATGTCCCATACCTATTGAAGATTTACGCAAGAAACTTTAGATTACGAGTCCCCCCTTTCCTCTTTCCAACTGTTGTGTGGTGTTTTCCATGTTTAGACTGTTCAATAGATATTTCTGTACGAAACAAATCAAATTCGGGCAATTCAGACATGGTCGTCAAATTGATTATTCATTTGACAGTAACACTAGAGCTCCTGCTCGCCATGTGATTTCCAGCTCACACGAGTTGAATGTGTAGGATACAAAAGCTGCAAATCTCTGAAGGATCAGTTAATGTCAAATGTGAGTATCCTACACATTCAACTCGTGTGAGCTTTCTGTGGGATCACATCAACACTCGTTGAATGTGTAGAATACAAAAGCTGCAAATCACATAGCGAGCAGGAGTTGTAGTGTTACTGTCAAATGGATAATCAATTGGACGACCATGTCTGAATTGCCTGAATTCAATTTGTTTCGTACAGAAATATCTATTGAACAGTCTAAACGTGGAAAACACCATACAACAGTTGGAAAGAGGATAGGGGGGACTCCTAATCTAAAGGTTCTTGCCTAAATCTTCAATAGGTATGGGACATTCTCTACCTCCTTTAAAAGCTAGTCAATTAAACCTCCTCCAGAAAGCCGTACCACCTGCCGGTAATATTAAAGGCACATTAGAGGTACAAATAGATTTTGCAAAATCAACGTACAATTTTGTCAAAGTAAGACTATAAAGTGGGTGCATATGATATCTACATTTCCCAAAACTTGTCATATTTATTACGCCAGCGCTTCTTATCTGAGCTTTCCAAGCTCATTTTGTCCTTCAATGGTTTAAATGCACGGAGAGAGCATGGTTGACAGTTGATCATCCTCAGCCGTTGATTGTTTCAAGCAGCCTGCAGACGAATTAAGCTTTGCATTTAATACGGTGCCGACGCCTCCATCGTTATGCGGTCTCCCACGCGACGCGTCCCACGCGCTTATCTCGACTTCATCGGTAACAACAGAAACTTGGTAGTTAGGTCTTCAATTCAGCTGGACAGTACTACTAAGAGCCGGCAGTTCAGAGAAAAGGTTTACGACCCCTACAATATGCACACCAGCCCAATGGAAGTCATTTTATGCTTCGATCCTCAGCAGAGCATGTACGTTCAACTCCTCTGCGACCTGGCGCAAAACACTTAAGTTTTGAGAGCAGGAGCCATCTTCGCCTCGGCCTTGGTTAGGGCAATACATTTCTTGGAACATCAGGACCTCACTGCTAAACAAGAATTCAGCAATCCAAGATAACCCATGGAACATATCAGAGTGACGGGCTCAGAACACCCTCTGTATCGTGACCGTCTCAAATATTCTTTGTTTGTTTCTGTCTTGCTCTCAAATGCCCGATCCTCTCCCGTACTTTCTTCCCTGTCTTCTACCGGAAAGATAGATTCCGCGAAAGGCCAAGTTTCAGACAACGGCGAATGTGAAAAACGGGAAGGAAAAGGAACGGTGACGATCTGAGTGATCGGCTTGCATGCTTAGAGCTTTCGAGAGGCCATTTAACACAGATGTACGAAAACTATTAATGATAACATTGGCTGTACATATTTTATATTAAAAGCTGTGTAACATACTCTAAAACCCTCGTCGAAACCTTATTTTCAGGCTGTAGCTTGTCAACATTTTCCCTTAATTTACCTTCCACACTTTTTTCGGCGTACCCATTGCACACCAAGGTACCATAGTAATATGCAATATTAAAAATCCTTTTCTATTATTATTAATAACTCTTTTACCATTATATAATATAAGTATTGATGGTGATATAAATATTTTTTTGTTACTGGAAATATACAGAAACTATTATTGCACTCAAACAGGTCTACGATTCAACTGCCACACTTGCTAATAATTTTAAATGAAAAGACATGTTGAAATAAATTCCCAATTAACAACAAGGATTTCAAACTCACTTATTGCACGTCTAAAAGGGTAGTTTACCGATCAAGCCATAATCCAGTTGGCCTCATTATGGCTTCCAAGACATTAGTGTCTTTTGTAAACATAGAGTCAGGTAAGTTTTACTTTTAAACCTCAGACGAAAGTTTATTTCAATACCCTCAATGAAGTTCTCCAAGTCGATTTTGTCTATCAACGGTCTCAAATTTGGGAGAAGGCATGCACTACCATCTACTTCATCCTCACCCTTGGAGTCTGCCACCACCTTTTTAACCTGTGAGTCATGTGTAGTACTCGTCAGTCGTGGAGAAATATCTGCACGCTGCTGGAGAACAAAGGAGTTATCTTGAAGAGTAAATGGTATTAACTGCTACCTTTAATCTCACCAAAACTCCGTATGATACCTTCACCGCCACATTCGTTTGTATCAAATATTTCCTTCCTATGCTTTCTCATGGGATTTTCGTTGACAATTACCGCCGTTGAAATCAAAAGAGTTGCTGAAGACGATTCTTGATAGTTGCCGCTTATCTCATCAGTTAAAAAGGTATTCATTTATCTCGGCATTCGTTTTATGTGTGTTGCGATTTAAGATTCAGTTCATCATATTCTTCACTTACTGTTAGTGTTGGCCTTCATGTGGTTTTCCAGTGCTGTTACTCGTGCATTCATCTCTACACACAAAGAGCTCGCTATTTTTCGTAGCTCTCAGCGTAATTGCATAGCCGTTTTAAACTGAGTGGTTAAAACTTAGAGCGTAGCTCCCAGCCTAATTGCAAAGTATGCACAGGAATAAGAAACTTCCATGGCGCAGGCACTGGGCATGTAAGCACGAGAGCATGTGGCTTTTGCCAATGACAACTCTATGGATGGTGGCAAACCTGTTTTTTGTGTTTTTCTTTTGAAATTTATCCATTTTGTGCATATCCTGCAATCATTGCATTGCTATCTCTTTGAGGCATTATGTCAAATAGTTCACGTGCCTTTCTATGCTTCCACATTTTGCACGCATGCCTACCAAAGCATTTCCAACATGCTTTGATGGATGTCCATACCCTGTTCCAAAACCCCCATTTTGGCACAGGTAGGGAGGATACTGGCGAAGGTTGTGGAATTTGGCTTTACGCATGCCAATTGCATTTGCTTGTTAGTTTGTACAGCCTTTTCAACAAATCCAATTTGTACATATCCCGCAATTGTTGCAGTCCATGTGATGATATTTTTTTCAGGTATTCTGTCAAACAGTTCACTTGCCTAAATGATTTAAGATGTTCTATGCACGGCTGTAAAAATTAAGATTAGTATTTTAAATAAATTAGTATTATAATTATAATTATTAATATTATTTTATGTTATATAATATATATTATTTTATTAAATCTATATAATTATATATTTATTTTAGAATAACTAATATTTTAATTATTTTAAATAAATTAGTATTATAATTATAATTATAATTATAATTTTATGTTATATAGTATATATTATTTAATTTAATTTAATTATATATATATAGGATATTATTTTAAATTAATCTATACAAAGTTAGAAGAATTAATTAGAGAGGGGGTTAGTCATATATAGACTAATATAATTATAACATGTATTTGATTTATCAAAGAGATACATAATTAAATAATTAATATATAGATATTAAATATAATATAATATATAAATTTTATATTTCTTACTTAAGTTGGTTATTGGCACGAAAGATGTGCCAATTAAATTGACATAACCATGTCAATTCTCATTTATTTTTAATTAGCATATATATCTTTAATAAATCTATATAAAATACATCAAAGATATCTTTGAACATTCATTTTACAATGTGAATATCAATTCACAAAATTCATTAGAAGGGTATGAGGTTGTATGGAATTATACACGAATGGATTTCAAAGGATATCAACATTCAAGAGCATATAATCAAAATAGTATCTACATGATCATAAGGTTAAATTTGAAACTAAACCAAAACAAGTATAGGTAAAAGAAAAACAACAACATGGCATAATTGAAGACTCCCAAAGGTGAAAAACACTAGGTCAATCTACCCCTCTATCCCCTCTCTCTCATTTAATCCATCTCTCTCCATCTCTCCTACTCTATATCTATATTTGTCTATTTTTATCTCTCCTTTATCTCTTTCTATTCATATCTTTGTCTACATCTATCTCCCTATTTCCCTCTCTCCCTCTCTCCATATCCCTTTGTCTATCTATATCACCCTCTATATATATCTCTCCCTCTCTCCCTTTCCCATTCCCTCTCCCTCTCTATATTGAGCACTCTTCCTTCCCCCCCCTCTCTCTCCCCTACTTATCTCTCTCCCTCTCTCCCCCTCTTCTCTCTCTCTCTCTCTCTCTCTCTCTCTCTCTCTCCCTCTTCTCGCTCACCTATCTCTCTCCTCTCTCCCCCTCTTCTCTCTCCCTCTCTCTCATCCTAGACCTATATATATCTATATCTCTTTTCCTCTCTATCTCTATCTCCATATTTATTCTTCCATGTCTCCCTCTATCTCTATCTCATTGTCTATCCATCTCTCTCTAACCCTATATTTCTCCCTCTCTCTACCTCTCTCTATATATCACTTTCTACCTCTATATTTATATCTCTCCCTCTCTATATATTTGTCTCTTCCATGTCTATTTATTCCTCTCTCCTCTCTCATTCCTCTCCATATCCCTATCCTTCTCCATCTCCATCTCCATCTCTATCTTTATCCCCTATCTCTATCTCCTTACCCCTCTCTCTCTTGCTCTCTCCCCCTTTATCTCTCCTCTTTCATTATTACAAACATAGAATGAGCCTATTAGTAATGGAGACCAAAAAAATCCTAATTGACCTACCACACCCCTTTGACGTGCCCATTGCATGTGCCAAGATATGATTGCTATCTCTTTATCTCTCCTTTCTATCCTTATATCTCCTTTATATCCGTATCTCTCCGGGGCCCTCTCGCATTATCACTCCCTCTTTCTATATCTCTTGAATTATCCTCTCTTCAATCTATTTCTCTCCCTCCCTCTCTATCTCTCTCCATATCTCTCTCAGTCTCACTCATATACATATACACTCCTTATTTCTCCATCTCTTTCCCTTATCTATCTCTATCTCTACATTTCTCTCCCTTTCTCTTCCCATATATTTATATCTTTGTCTTTCTATTCTCATATATCTCTATCCCTCCTTTCTCTCTCCCCCTCTCTCTCTGTCTATCCATCTCTTTTTGTCTCTCTCTACTTCTTTTTGTTTGTTTGTCTATCTTTTTCTCCCTTTCCCCCTCTCTATATCTTTGTATATGTCTCTCTATCACTCTATCTCACAATTTATATCTCTCCCTCTCTCTCCCTTTCTCTTCTTATATATCTTTATATCTCTTCCTCTCTCTACTCCCATCTCCCTCTACGTCTCTCACTATCTCTCTCCCACTATTTCTCTCCCACTATCTTCATCTCTATCTCAATCTTCCTCTCTACCCCTCTATCTCCACACGTCCCCCTCTCTTTATCCATACATCTATTTATTTGTCTCCCTCTTCCTATACCTTTATATCTATTTGCCTCTCATCTCCCCATATTTATTCTTCCATCTCTCCCTCTATCTCTATCTCATTATCTCTCCATCTCTTTCTACCTCTATCTATATATCACTTCCTATCTCTATCTTTATCTTTCTATCTATCCTCTCACATTCTCTCCCTCTCCCTTTCTCTCTATATATTTCTCTTTCATCTCTATCTCTCTTTATCTCTCCCTCTCCTCTCCATTTCCATCCCCATCCCCATCTTTATCTTCCTCTCTATCTCTATCTTCTTACCCCCCTCTCCCTCTCTCTCTCTCTCTCTCTTCCTCCCTCTCTCTCTCCCTCTTTCTATCCCTATCACTTCCCCACTCTCCCTCTCTCCCTATTGTAAACATAACATGAGCTTTTTGGAGATGGAGACTAATTATCTTTCTAATTCAGAGGTTTTGTTTTAATCGTGTTTATATCCCTGAAAGCAGATACATAGCTGATTTGAAGCTTTCAATTCTCCATTAAGACCTTTGTTGCAAAAATAACACCATTTGATAAATGCCCTACCAATCCACCTAAGAAAAATAGATTAGAATTTTGCTAATTGACCTTTCACACATCTTCGGCATACCCATTGCACACGAAGGTGCGATTGCTAATTATATTGGCAATTAATCAGCAAAATATGTGTTGTATGTTGTTGGTGGCGTGGCTTCTATTTCAGCTTTTAATCTCACACGCAACATATCTACTCCATCTCACGTTTATTTTCCCTCTTCTTCTTTCTTCTATTTCCCTCTTGGTTGTATCTAGATGCTTTAAATTTTGGCGCTATTAACCTAGAAGCTTCTCGATCTGTCTGTCATCATAAAGGTTTTGCTCTTTTTTGAGATAATAACATGTATGGATGAATGAATGATGCGATGAACAGAAACAAAGAGCACGGCAGCTCTCTTTGAAAAAGGCATTAATATAAATCTATGTTCTAGTTTTAATATTTTTGCTCTGTGATATTGCTGTATCATTTTTCTGTCTTTCTCTGTTTTTATTCGCTGTTTAGGTTGTTCTCTGCCTCTGCCAACAAACTGGTATCAGAGCAGGAGTAAAGTCAGAGCCACGCTGGTAGATCCAAAAGAGATTGTTAGAGAAAGGGTTAGAAGTTTGTAAAACTTCGAGGCACTTGAATATGGTGAGGTATCGCTGATTTGGAACTGCTGTTACAGTTGGAAGAAGCCACCACAGAAGAGGAGATCATTGTTGAAAGAGATCACAACAAAGGTGATTGGGCTGCAAGTTTTTTTTAGCAACTCCAAGGCAGAAGAAAGAAAGACCACAACAAATAAAAGGAATCACAGCTGTTGAAGAAGTGTGTGCAGGGCAGAATTTTAAGATTTCAATCATTCAAAAGGGTACAAAAAGGGAAGACAAGTCAGTTGAAAGATTTGCAAAAAAAAGGGCAAGCAAGATTGAAGAGATTTGAAAAGAAAACAGAGGAGGCAAGGTGTTTAAAAAAATTATGGCAGGAACACGTGGAAGTATTGCACAACCACAGATTCCAATCTTCAATGGCAAAAATTATGAATATTGGAGCATAAAAATGAAAACCCTGTTTTGCTCCCAGGATGTTTGGGACTTGGTTGAAAATGGGTTTCCTGAACCAGCAGACCATCAAGCTTATCAAGCTCTTACACAAGCAGAAAAAGATTTGTTGAAAGAAAACAAGAAGAAGGATGCTAAGGCATTGTTTATCATTCAGCAGGCAATGGAGGAATCACTCTTTCCAAAAGTTTCAGCTGCTACAAGATCAAAACAGGCATGGGAAAGTTTGCAAACAGCTTACCAAGGCATAGACAAGGTGAGAATAGCAAAATTACAAATTCTTAGAAGGGATTTTGAAAATCTGTAGATGAAAGATTCAGACTCAATAGATTCATTCTTCACTCATGCAATGGCAATAGTAAATCAAATGAGATCCTATGGAGACACCATTGAAGATCAAAAGATTGTGGAAAAATTACTTAGAAGTCTATCTACAAAGTTTGATCCAGTTGTAATAGCCATTTTGGAGGCCAAAGATCTTACTCAGCTATCAGTAGATGAATTAATGGGATCACTCTTAATACATGAGCAAAGATTAAATCGATCAGGGTCATCATCATTGGAAAATGCATTCAAGACTCAGCTATCATTTGGTAGAACAAGAGGGAGATCAAATTACAGCAGAGGTAGAGGACATTTTACACCAAGAGGAGGAAGAGAAAATACACAATTTGAGAGCAGAAGACCAGCATCAAGCCCACATACCCATTCTACACCAACAAGAGGAAGGGGGAGCAGTCATTCTTATAGCCATCATCAAGGAGAAAGGTATGATAAATCCAACATCCAATGTCATTATTGCAATAAATTTGGGCATTTTGCATCAAAATGTAGAAAAAGGCAATATGACATGAATAAGCAAAAGACACATTTTACAAATAAAAACAAGCCCAACACTAGTGAAGAAAACACCATATTGATAACATGCAATGTAGCACAAGAGAGCTCCAAAGAAGTATGGTTTTTAGATAGTGGTTGTAGTAATCATATGAGTGGGAGTAAGGAGATGTTTGCAACAATAGATGATTCAGTAAAATCAGAAGTGAAATTGGGAAATGATCAACGAATTTCAGTCATGGGCAAAGGGTCAATTACCATAAAAACTAAGCAAGGTGAGGAGAAACATATTTCTGATGTATACTATGTTCCTGGATTGCAACACAATCTCATAAGCATTGGGCAACTTGTGCAAAAAGGATATAGGATATACTTTGAAAATGGTGAATGTGTGATTTTAGATAAGAAACCAAGCAATAGGCTGATTGCAAAAGTTGAGATGACAAAAAATAGGATGTTTCCTCTTAGAATCCAAAGTGAACTATTCTTAGAGCCACAAGGATTGCAAAAGGTTGCTGAGTTAGCTTTCAAAGCTTCATATAAAAATGAATCTTGGCTATGGAATTTAAGACTTGGGCATTTAAACTTCAAAGGATTACAGCTGTTACACAAGAAAAGAATGGTATATGGACTGCCACCAATAGAGCCACTTAAGACAACATGTGAGAGCTGCATATTGGCAAAGCAACATAGGAAAGCATTTCCAGTTGGAGAGTCTTATAGAGCAAATCATCCACTTGAGATAGTGCGTTCAGACCTTTGTGGACCTATGCAAACACCATCCATAAGTGGAAAGCTTTATTTCTTGACATTTATTGATGATTTCAGCAGAAAAGTTTGGGTTTATTTCTTGAAATATAAATCAGATGCATTTGCTGTTTTTAAGGAGTTCAAGGCAAAAGTTGAGAAAGAAAGTGGATGCTATATCAAAACATTGAGAACCGATCAAGGTGGAGAGTACATATCAAATGATTTTCAGAATTTTTGTAAAGAAAATGGCATAAAGAAACAATTTACAGCAAAGTATACTCCTCAACAAAATGGAGTAGCCGAGAGAAAGAATAGCACAATCATGGAAATGGCACGAAGTATGATAAAAGCAAAACATCTACCAAATGAATATTGGGTTGAAGCGGTTGCATGTTCGGTATACATATTGAATAGATGTCCAATGAAAGCAGTGATAAATAAAACACCAGAAGAAGCTTGGAGCAAAAGGAAGCATAACATAGCACATTTGAGAGTCTTTGGTTGTGTAGCATACTCCTTGATACCTCAAGAGTTGAGAAAGAAGTTAGATGATAGAGGAGAGAAGTGTATATTTGTGGGATATAGTGAACAATCCAAGGCATACAAGCTATACAATCCTATCACAAAGAAGTTGATAATAAGTTGTGATGTTGAGTTTGTTGAAGAAGAAGCATGGGATGGCAGCATAGACAAAACAACTACAGTTGCAGCTAGTGTTCCACAAGAAAATGAAGAAAATGAAATTCAAGTTCTGCCTACTACACAAGAAAATGTTCCTACAACACCTTCTGGGGCACCTACCACTCCAAATCCAATTACTCCAGCAAGTAATAACAGCAGTGAGTGCTCTAATCCAACACTTGCATCACTAAGATCAAGGTCTATAAATACATCAAAGAAGACACGAAGTCTAAGGGAGATATATGATGAAATACAAAAGGCTGAAAATGATGATTTATGCGCTAATTTTGCATTCTTAACACAAGCTGATCCGATTTATTTTGAAGATGCAATTAAGAATGACAATTGGATTGTAGCCATGGATGATGAGATTCAATCAATTGAAAAAAATTAAACTTGGGATCTAGTAGAGCTTCCTAAAGGAAAGGATGTAATTGGAGTTAAGTGGATTTACAAGACAAAGTATAATGCTAATGGAAAAGTAGAGAAACACAAGGCAAGACTTGTAGCTAAAGGCTTCACACAACAACCGGGCATAGACTACAATGAAACATTTGCACCTTTGGCAAGATTGGACACCATAAGAATGGTCTTATCTATAGCAACTCAAAACAATTGGAAGGTTTATCAAATGGATGTTAAATCAGCATTTTTGAATGGCATTTTAGAAGAAGAAATGTATATAAAACAGCCACCAGGTTATGAAGTTTTGGGAGAAGAACATAAGGTATACAAACTGAAAAACACACTATATGGTTTGAAACAAGCTCCTAGAGCTTGGTACAGTAGGATAGATTCTTATTCTGTGAACAATAAGTTTAACAAGTGTGGCAATGAACCAACTTTGTATGTCAAAGTGAATGATGAAGGGGAAATCTTGATAGTGTGCTTGTATGTAGATGATTTGATATTCATAGGTGACATGTCAACTACCTCATTCAAGGCAGCCATGGAAAGAGAATTTGATATGACTAATTTAGGGCTCATAAAATATTTTCTTGGTATAGAGGTAAGACAAAATGATCAAGGCATTTTTATATGTCAAAGCAAGTATGCTAATTATTTGTTGAAGAGATTTAAGAGATTTAAGATGGAAAATGTAAATCCAGCTCCTACACCCATTGCATTGGGTTTAAAACTTAGCAAGGATGACAAAAGTCCTAGTGTTGATGCAACCTTATTCAAGAGACTAGTTGGCAGCCTTATATATCTAACCGCCACAAGACTGGACATCATGTATGGGGTTAGTCTCATCTCTAGATTCATGGACAAACCAAAGGAATCACATTGGAAAGCTAGAAAAAGAATTTTAAGATATATAGCTGGAACGAAGAGTTTTGGGATTTTGTATACATTTTCAGATGACTACAAGTTGATCGGATATACAGATAGTGATTGGGGAGGTAGCATGGATGACAGAAAAAGCACTTCGGGGTATATCTTCCATCTAGGATCAGGAGCTATCTCTTGGGCATCAAAGAAACAACCAATTGTGACACTCTCATCAGGTGAAGTAGAATATGTTGCAGCCACATCAGCAGCTTGCCAGGCAATTTGGATGAAAAGAGTACTTTCAGATTTGAGGCATCCACAAGAACCTATAGAAATTTTTTGTGATAATAATTCAGCAATTTCCCTATCTAAAAATCACGTTTTTCATAAACGAAGCAAGCATATAGATACACGATATCATTTTATACGAGAATTGGTGAACAATGGTGACATCTATCTTGAGTTTTGCAGGTCCGAAGAACAACTTGCAGACATCTTTACAAAACCACTTGCAAAGAACGTTTTTGAGCATCTCCGGGAAGGAATTGGTATTGCAGACATACATGGTAGTGAAGATTAAGGGGGAGTGTTGGTGACGTGGCTTCTATTTCAGCTTTTTAATCTCCCCTGCCACCGCAACATATCTACTCCATCTACTGCATTTATTTTCCCTCTTCTTCTTTCTTCTATTTCCCTCTTCGTTGTATCTAGATGCTTCCAATTTTTGGCGTAAACTGGAAGCTTCTCCAGTCTGCTATGTTTTGTCATCATAAAAGGTTTTTTGCTCTGTTTTTTGAGATAATAACATGTATGGATGAATGAATGATGCGATGAACAAAAACAAAGAGCACGGCAGCTCTCTTTGAAAAAGGCATTAATATAAATCTATGTTCTAGTTTTAATATTTTTGCTCTGTGATATTGCTGTATCATTTTTCTGTCTTTCTCTGTTTTTATTCGCTGTTTAGATTGTTCTCTGCCTCTGCCAACATGTTGTAACATATGTTTGTCTCATGTTTTATGCTTTTTATTTCTATTTTGTATACACATAACATTAGAATTAATATAAAATAGCACTTGCATCAGGAGGGGGTGTAGTGGTCATGCCAATAGAGAAATATCAAACTTCTAGAGCTAACAGATTCTTGAGCACGACAGAAGAGTTTTGTAGCTTTTAAATGAAAATAAATGATTTTGAAATATTTTTGTAGCTTTTAAATGAAAATAAATGATGTTAAGCATGAAGAGAGGGATGTTTCATAGCCCTGAATCATAGTGTTAGGATGTGAATGAAAATAAATGAACATAATTTACTTGATTGATCACAATACACATATAGATTCAAAACTCTACAAAATTTAATACTTCATATATATCTATTTAAATTTAATTTTTTAATTTTACTTAATTAATAAAATTCAAGTCAATACTAAGCTACACATTTTATAGACAATTTTTTTGATATTTCCACTCTACAAAAAAAGCCCTACCTCAAAACCCCTTGTTGATTGTTGACATATCTCAACATTACATCACTCCCAATATTCAATAAAATTTGTTTCACATTTTGTTAGCATCCAGACGGCTTTTAGTTCCTCCTCTAAGGAAACCCGATATATATATTTTTAGTTTATTTAGAAATGAATGTCATATTGCTTACATAATAGCTACTGCAAGCTTTGAATACCAACAGTCCCATTTTAATTAAATTGCAGCACAAAAAAAGTGCACTTCTTGGTCGTATACCAAGAGCGTTTTAGGCCAAACTGGGGCCCTTTCTTGTGATTTTTATTTTTAATCATGACAGACATAATATGTGTTCATTCTCTTAAAGAGATCGAATTCTATGGAGACCAAAAATTGAGATTAAGGAAGGTGCCCAAATTAAATGAACTGGATGTTCCCCATTTGAATTCGTACATCTAAAACTTCAAATTAAATGATTTGAGCTCTTAAAAAGAAATCTCTGCATTACCACAAGCTCTTATTTTTCAAACACAATTCATTCATTGAAAAGATAAAAACACTAGTGTTTTAAAATAAAATATAACACAACAAAAAATGATCCTCCAGCATACATATTCCCAAATAAAACTCACTGGAACCATCGCAAGTGACTTACCTCAAGATTTTGCACAAATTGTATCATCCTGTCAATGATGTCGCTGAGAAAAAGTGGGGAGAGTTTGTAGGAAAAATATTACAAAAACATATCAAAGCAGGAAGTTCTGTGAGATGAGATGAACCAAAAATAAAATAGATGTTGCTTCAATTATAACAGGAAAATAAATCTAGATATATCAGATTCTTGAACCGGAGACAAGATTTTTGTAGTATTTGATTGCAAGTTAAAATTTGATTTCATCCCATTCAAAATCTGATTCGATTCAAATATTAGATTCTATATCTGAATTTGATTTTATCCCTATTCGAAATTTGATTTGATTGGAAGATTGAATTTTATTTGAGTTAAATGCATTTATGCATTCTATTTCCCAGCTAGTATTTTGGTGAAGTTTATCAGGAGCCGGTAGTCAAGTTATTCAAGCGTGAGAATGTTGAAATCCGATGGGCAATGTCCACAAGAGATAGCCTATTAGCTAAATATATAACAAAAAATTATAAATCGTATCTAATATAAATTACTTCTTAATAAACTCAAAAGGAAATAAAAAATTAGTTGCAAACAAACTTCACCGTTATATCATATAAAAAAACCTAGCATATCTCAATGCCTTCAAAACAAATATGAAAGTCAAGATTTATAAACATTCTAAGTAAAAATTCAAATCATATACCCCAACACTTCCCATTAATGCATTGAAGAGGAGTAAAGGAAGGAAACTAAATGCATTAAGTCAAAAGGACTACAATCTCTCATAAATGTTTACCTCTTCCATTCATCCTTGTACCTACTCCATATCACACACCCAATCTTTTTGTTTTGACAGTCTAATCGAAATCCTTCAACACATGTGTTAATTTATGTAGCTTGGAAAAGTGTCTCCATACCCAAGAATATTAATTAATTAATTATTTGATTCCTCTAGAGACTTTTAGAAACTGGTTAGTTAAGGTTTGTTGGAGTCTAGATAATTTTAGCCATCGATTGAGATTAAATCATGGCCATTGGTTTCTCAATGAGGAGATTATAAAAGGGGATCAATGGGAATTTGGAGAACACACATTTGAGAAATATTTGCAATGATAACAAATAGATTTGTAGTGATATCAAGGGCACAGTGATAGCGTTGGAGAAAGCAGCAATGGAATTTCAGCGAGAGAAATTGAGGGAAGAATTTTTAGAGAAGAAAATTGTTAGAGCTCTGACAATAAGAGGCAAACAGTTTATGTATCTCTTTATTTGTTGAAGTTTAATAAAATTCCTCATTTGCTAAACTGGTTTCCCCTTCAGGGTTTTTCCAGGGATAATTTGTCCAAAAATATTGTGTTCATTATTTTGCATATTTTCTTTTCTATTCCTGTGATTTTATTTGCGAAGTTGCAGTTGTGTTATTTTCAATATTTACTGTGAATTAATTTTCAGCAGTCAAATAATCTATATAGATAGGAGATTAATAATCAATAACTGAAATAGAATTTTCACATGGTATCAAAGAAAATCTGAGGGAAAAAAAAGGCTCAACACAGGCACAAGAAGGAAAAATTGAGGGTTTATAAAATCTAGTTCGACCTCTTCAAAATTTGTTTTTTTTGTTTTTTCTCATCTTTTGAGATGGTTTCAACAGGTTTAAGAGATCAAGACAGATTGGATGGAGCCTCAAATTTTGGTGTTTGGAAAGCCAAAATTTCTTTATTGCTAGAAGAGAATGGTATCAAGGAATATGTGACCAATTTTGTAGCTATACCTACAAATCAAACACAACTCTTAGCATATAAGAAGGAAGATGCCAAGGCAAGGAGGCTAATTCTTGACGGTGTTAAGGATCATATAGTTGCACATATCACAAAGTTAGATATAGCAAAAAAGATGTGGGATGCCATTCTGAATCTGTACCAGAATGCTACTACTAATCAAAAGTTGATTCTCATAGAAAAGTTGAGGAATACCTGGATGAATAAGGAAGAAGACACCACAAGTTACCTCACCAAACTTAGACTTGTCAAGGATTAGTTGGAAGCTATTGGAGATAAACTAGATGATGATGAGCTAGTATGAATATCCCTCAATGGGTTTACTAAGTAGTGGGATGTCTTTGTTCAAGTTATTAATGGACAAGACAGCTTACCAAGTTGGGATTGACTATGGATTGACTTCACTTAAGAGGAGCTTAGACTAAGTCTTGTCAATGGAACTAGCAGTAATAGTCAGAAAAGTGAGGTGGAATAGGAAAACATTTCCCTAACAGGAAAAGGGAAAGTGAAGAAAGGGTCTACCAAAGGATCAAATTCTAAAAGTGAGAAGAAGGACTTGACAAAGATCAAGTGTTATGGCTTTCACAAGTTTTGCCACTATGTCAGTGATTTCTCACAAAGGAATAAAAATGAAAAGAAAGGCAAGAAGAAGACAACAACTTCAACAAGTGCAGATGAGCTTTCTAGTAGAATGGAGGATGAGTTTTCACTCATAGCTTGTATGGTTAGCTCAGCCTCACAGGGTTTTTGGTATATAGATAGTGGGGCATCATTTCATATGACAATTGTTAGAGAGTACTTCTCCGGTTATAAGGAGGATGACATCATAATCCAAATTTCTATGGGGAACATTTCCAAACTTAATCTAGTTGGAAAAGGGACTGTTCTATTTCAGAGGGAGAATGGAAAGTTGATTCACATTCATGATGTGTTGCATGTGTCAGGCTTGGGTATGAACTTGATTTTCATATTCATCCTTCAGGATAAAGGCTACAATGTAATCTTTAGAGGGGTGCATGTGTTAATTAAGCATAAGGATTGGAAATCACCCATAGCTATTGGAGTTAGGAGTGGTTAGGTTTATAGGTTGCAGTTTGATACTCATAAGGCACTCATGAGTAGCAATAATCCTAGAGATCAAGGAGAGATATGGGATAGGAGGATGGGCCATATACATCATGGAGCCCTTAATTTGCTTCATGAGACAGTGATAGGTGTTCTAGAGGTGAGTACAAAGCATGATGTTGTATGTAAGGGATGTGTATTGGGGAAGTTTGTGAAAGTAGCTTTTCCAACGAGTGACACTAGATCCAAGGGTGTTCTTGATCTAGCAAATTTAGACATATGTGGACCAATGTTGACGAAGTCTCTTAGAGGACATGAGTACTTTGTTACTTTTATTGATGATTTCTCCAGGAAGACCTAGATATACTTCTTGAAGACCAAGGATGAGGTCTTTAGTCAATTCCAAGAGTTCAAAGCTCTTGTAGAGAATTTGACAGGCAAGAAGATAAAGGTTCTTCAGTCAGACAATGGAGGTGAGTACAAAGGGAAAGAGTTCCAAGAATTTTGTACCAGGGAAGGAATCGAGAGAGAGTGGACTATTCCTTACAACCTACAGTAGAATGGGGTTGTTGAGAGGAAGAATTGTTCTATATCAGAGGCAATAAGGGCTATGCAATATGACTAGGATATGCCACGTTACTTATGGGAAGAGGCATGCAGTACGATAGTATACATATAGAACATGTTTTCACATAAAGTATTGGGAAACATGACACTAAAGGAGGCATTCTCAGGGAAGAAGCTAGATGTCAATCACTTCGGGATATTTGGGAGTTTGGCATTTTGTCACATTCCAAGTCCTACATGTTCTAAGTTAGATCAAACTATAGAGAGAGGGTTCTTTGTGGGGTACAACGAAACCTCAAAGGCATATCAGATATTTATTCCAAGGGACAAGAGGATTATAGTTAGGTGTGATATCCAATTCATGGAGGATAAGGCATTTAGAAGGTCTAGATATTTTCCAGTAGATGATCAGAGTAAGAAACCAACAAAAGCTCCAAGTATCATTCAATCGGATTAGGGGTAGCGAAGCATGAGTACAATTACTAGTACAAGCACAAACTCGGGTGTTGAGAGTTCATAGAGTATGGAACAACAAATGCAATAGATCCAAGAGATGCATCAGAAATAAATGGAGGTTGATACTTCATCCTTTACAGTTGGCAGGAGGAACCATGAGGATCAACAGACACATAGGGATACTCAGGAGTTTGTGGGAGCTCCTAGGATGAGCAGTAGATAGCGAAGACAACTAACCAAGTATAATGACTATATGGCAAGTCAATCAATTGGTAGATAGTGATCCTTCTAGCTATTAGGATGTCGTATAGTAGCAAGTGTGGAAAGATGTGATGATTGAGGAATATACCTCAATAGTGAAAAATAATGTGTGAGAGGTTGTTCCTAGACCGAAGGATAGGATGGTGGTTGGATCATGATAGATCTATAAGATCAAGCATGGTGCAGATGGTAGCATCAAGAAATATAAGGCAAGGTTCGTGGCCAAGGGGTTCTCTCAGAAGGAGTGAATTGACTATGAGGAGACATTCTCTCCAGTGGCCAAGTATACTTCTATGAGCTGTGATCTCACTTACAACATAGATGAGATGGAAAACCCATCAAATAGATGTCAAGATGGCATTTCTTAATGGTGAATTGGTAGAGGAGGTATACATAGAACAACCAAAGGGCTTTGTAGCACACAACAGTGAAACCCATGTGTGTAGATTGAAGAGACCTTTATATGGACTCAAGTAGGATCCCAGGGCATGGTATGAGCACATTGATAGATACTTGTAGGGAATGGGATTCGTGAAGAGTGAGGCGGATGCTAACCTCTACTACTTGGTGGTTGGGGGTGAAGTTCTCATTCTTGTTTTATATGTGGATGAATAATTTTTAATAGGTTCACTAGGGCTCATAGAGGAGTGCAAGAGGGACCTTGCAATAGAGTTCGAGATGAAGGGTTTGGGGCTTATGCACTAATTTCTAGGCATGGAGGTGTGGCAGATAGATGGAGAGATTTTCCTTGGATAAGGAAAATATTACATCAAAATCTTGAGGAGGTTCGAGATGGAGGATTGCAGAGCCATATATACACCTATGATCATGAATTGGAAGAAGGTAGACACATCCAAGGAGAAGGATGTAGACCCCACCTTATACAGAAAATTAACTAGGTCTCTCATGTATTTGGTCAACACCAGGCCAGATATATCCTTTGTAGTAAACTCTCTTAGTCAGTTCATGGTTGAGCCGAAGAGAGTGCATTAGACAATGATGAAGCATGTGTTGTGGTATTTGCGTGGTATAATCGAGGTGATGGTATCAGGTTGATAAGCTATACTAATGCAGATTGGGCAGGCAGTACAATGGACAAGAAAAGCACTTTAGGGTGTTGCTTCAACTTGGGATTAGGAGTTGTCTCTTGGTACGGTAGGAAGAAAAATTTTGTGGCTTGGAGTTCTATAGAGGCGGAATACATAGCAGCTAGCATGGCAACATGTGAGGTGATATGACTTTGAAAGTTGTTGGTAGCCTTGTTTAGTCAGAGGGTTGAGACTATGGTGATACACTATATGACAATCAGAGTTACATCAGATTATCTAAGAATCTGGTGTTTCATGACAGGTCTAAGCATATAGACATCAGGTATCACTTAATCAAAGATTGTGTACAATAGAGGATTGTTTAGCTATAGTATATACCTACAAATCAATAGGTAGCAGACATTTTGACAAAGGCATTAGGGAAGGCAAAATTCATCTTCTTCAGAGATAAGTTGGGTGTTATGTAGAACACCTTCCTTGCTAAGAGGGAGTGTTAATTTATGTAGCTTGGACAGGTGTCTCCATACCCAAGAATATTAATTAATTAATTATTTGATTCCTCTATAGACTTCTAGAAACTCTATAGACTTCTAGAAACTAGTTAGTTAGGGTTTTTCGGAGTATAGATAATCTTAGCCATTGATTGAGATTAATTCATGGCCATTGGTTTCTCAATGTGGAGATTATAAAATGGGATCAATGGGAATTTGGAGAACACACATTTGAGAAAGATTTGTAGTGATAGAAAATAGATTTGCAGTGATAGAAAATAAATTTGCAGTGATAGAAAGGGCACAGTGATAGCATTGGAGACAACAACAGTGGAATTTTAGCGAGAGAAATTGAGGGAAGAATTTTTAGAGAAGAAAATTGTTGGAGCTCTACCAGAAAGAGGCAAACAGTTTATGTATCTCTTGATTTGTTGAAGTTTAATAAAATTCTCCATTTGTTGAACTGGTTTTCCCTTAAGGGTTTTTCCAGGGACAATTTGTCCAAAAGTATTGTGTTTATTATTTTGCATATTTTCTTCTCTATTGCTATGATTTTATTTGTGAAATTACAGTTGTGTTATTTTCAATATTTGTTGTAAATTAATTTTTATCTGTCAAATAATCTATATAGATAGGAGGTTAATAATCAATAACTACAATAGAATTTTCACATGTTTCCCACCCATTGTATTTCTTATCCCTACTCTTATTCCTCTATAAATATTTTCCCCTTGTC
>VDFB02128932.1:0-51322 GCA_007258455.2 Sequoia sempervirens
TTTTGGAATTCTTAATTTCAATCATTTAGGCATCTTTCATATAGGTCAAAAAGTGAAAAAAGTGCATTGTTTAGTTTCAAAACTACATCAAAATTGTCATTTTCAAACTTCTACATCTTAGAATCAATCAATTATTATACTTTAGATCTAGAAATTGCATTCAAGTATCTTCAAAATTGTTGCACACTTGTCTTTTGTATCACATTGGCATAAATCAAGGAAAATTTGGAAAAATATTCACTATTAACACTATTTGTAAGCAAACCCACAATCCTTAAACAACATCATACACAATCAAACTTTCAGTCTTCAAAAACTCTATCTAGGATAGACACCCTTAGGCACCTCTATCCAATGATTCTTGGCTAAACAAAATTTACCCATATCTCTATATCTGTGTGCTCAATTTAGTTTTGGTTGCTAGTTTCTAATTTGGAACTTTAAAAAGGTGTTATTGCATGTGAAATAAACATGTCATTTTGCTTGATTTATTGCAAATTTGGGAAAATTTGTTACATTTTAGTGTTGCAAATTATCATATCTGTAGGAAAATTGTTTACATCATGTTCTCATTGTAAAAATATTTTGTTGTCATAATGCATGTTTTATTGTCATATCTTGTTAAGAATTTCAAGGAATTTTTTATAAAAGCATGCAAAAATGGATTTCTCCTCTTATGTTATTTTTCATTGATCCCTCTCCCACTATCTCTCCTAATTGTGAGAGTATCTTGGTACGAGAGAATGAAATCATTAACACATTCCTTAATATAACTTTACCTAATCTTCATTCAGCTCCCAACATCTCCCCTACTTGTGAGAATGTTTTGGTGCGAGAGGATGCAATCATTGATAATCATGACAACTGTAGTTGTTCTTCTCCTAATACCTCACTTACTTGTGAAGAAGGTATCTTGGTGTTGGAGGATCCAATCATTGAGGGTCATGAGGATCTTGTTTGTTTCTCTCCCAATACCTCTTCCACTTGGGAAGATATTGTGGCACAAGAGGATGAAATCATTGATACATTTATGGATTGCATAGAAAAAAATGTTGAGGTGACATTAGATCCCCCCTCGATAGAATATCATCAACAATAAGTTAAGATCGTTGAGGTTATGAATGAACAATTGGCTATTAGATCTCCTTTGATTACTGGATCTTTTCAAGAGAACAAAGATGTAAGACGTAAAAATCCTCAAGTGGCACATCATCAAGGTTGTGATATATGTGAGCCTCTATATGGTACATGAGATCAATGTATCTTGTGTATTCTAATAAAAAAAATAGGAGTTATGAATGATCAAGTTACTAAGTCATCTTCATAGGGCGTTTCTCCTATATTATTACAAAAGAAAGAATCACATGCTAACAATTAGATATTATATTGTGTAGTTCATTGTCACTTATTTCTCGTGTGTTTTTGTATTCTATTTTATGTTATTCACTATGTCGAAGTATGGAGTGAGTGGTAACCAATCTCATCACATTGATAAAAATAATAGTTTATTTTCTTTGTGTGTTTGATTTAGCCTTTTGATAATGAAATGTTTGTTGCGAGTCTCATTTTATCCTTCTTATTTAATCTTTGTTGTATGTATTATTTCATTTCTTTCATATTTTGTGTCTTCTCGCTTGGGGACCTACCCCTTTTTATGCAATTTATCTTATCTTAATTTGATGATATTACATGCCTAAATGCTTACATTCTTACATACTTACATACTCTTCTCTTGTGATGATTTCATGTTTATGATTACCATGTTCACATCTTATGTTATTTTATGATGATTATATTTTACCAATTTTGATCATGATGACATCTTACATTTATCTATGTTTCTATGTTTCTTATCTATCATTCATTTCTATTAATACTTTTTTATGACCCTTAATTGAGGTAACATTAGGAGCAAATTATTTACGCTCTTAACATATACTTTTATGACAAAATTTTATTAACTTGTTTCATGTTTGTCATGTAACATATACATAAGCAAAATTTTAGAGCTTTATTGTAGCAATTCAAGATCCAAGCATCATGTCAAATCCTATGTGAGTTTATCCATGTTTATGTTATGATTGTTTGTGAAGGCTAACCCTTGTTGTAGGTCTCCAAGCAATTCAAGAAATCAAGCAAGCAAGATCCAAGACCTTGAAGTGATATGCATGAGCTTAGTCCTTCAAGGAAGCCATTGAAGGGTGGTGAGTTGCAACACTTTTTTGATTCATCATTCGTTCCTAATATTTATCCATTTTTATCATTGACATTGCCACAATATGGAAGTAGAAACACTAACACAGGGTTTGACTAAGGAAAGATCCTAAACAACACAACATTTTCTCTCTTTTTGAATGTGTAGATTTCAAGTTTGAAGAGGATTGAAGGAAGCTTGAATATCATTCATTCATTGTTGCATTCAAAACCCTACACCTTGTCAACTCATAGAAACTCACCTACAAAATTATCTTACAATGATCTGACAAGTCTACAAGTGAAAACAAGGATCTCAGATCTTCCACCAGAGGATTGCAAAAACAAAAGACACCCCTATAAGGACCTAGATTCCCTTGGGCATATATGTACTCCTACAATGATTGAATCCAACCTTTCAAGATAGGTACACATCACTCTACCCTTCCCAAATTTGCTTGCAAATCTCTGTTTCAGTCTGTTAATTGTCAAAATATTACATTTTTCGTATTAGGGCACACAATATAATTAGGTTAATCAAGGTAAATCAATTCTAGTCCATTCCAAGACTCTCAAAGATGTAGATCTAGGTATGATTGGTTCACCTTCATAGTTGAAAGCCAATATAAACACCTTGTTGATCCCCATCTTAATGAAACAATTGAAAAAGACACCCCACACACCACAAAATTTGTATCCTAGGTTTTACACATAAGACCTAGGGTTCCATTTTTTTGTGTTACATTTTCATGAACCCAACCTATTAACATTATATACCTTCTAAAATTTTCCTTAGATCTAAGTTAAATTAGATTGCATTGTTTTGTATTTCTCATTTAGGGTTTCATTTTTGCATCATAATTTAGACATAAAAATTTCAAAAACATTGCATATCATACTTGCATCACAGGTTGCATTGGGTTTATTTTAGTCATTTAGGAAATATCTACATTCAAAATTGCATTCATAATAATTGGTACTTGTTGTTCAAACATTGTTACACATTTTCATTTGAGTCACATTGTCTTAAATTGAGCAAATTCGAGAGATATATTGAGTTTCAAAACTATTTGCACACAAAAATAGAGCACTTAGATAGTCTAATACACATTCAAGTTTTTCAATTTCAGAAGCCCTATCAAGGACATAAACACCCTTGGGCACCTCTGTCCTACTACACTTCAATTAGAAAACCTTTGCACACTTCTCTATCTCTATGTCTTCAATTTGTTTGTGCTTGCAGATCTCTATTTTGGAATTCTTAATTTCAATCATTTAGGCATCTTTCATATAGGTCAAAAAGTGAAAAAAGTGCATTGTTTAGTTTCAAAACTACATCAAAATTGTCATTTTCAAACTTCTACATCTTAGAATCAATCAATTATTATACTTTAGATCTAGAAATTGCATTCAAGTATCTTCAAAATTGTTGCACACTTGTCTTTTGTATCACATTGGCATAAATCAAGGAAAATTTGGAAAAATATTCACTATTAACACTATTTGTAAGCAAACCCACAATCCTTAAACAACATCATACACAATCAAACTTTCAGTCTTCAAAAACTCTATCTAGGATAGACACCCTTAGGCACCTCTATCCAATGATTCTTGGCTAAACAAAATTTACCCATATCTCTATATCTGTGTGCTCAATTTAGTTTTGGTTGCTAGTTTCTAATTTGGAACTTTAAAAAGGTGTTATTGCATGTGAAATAAACATGTCATTTTGCTTGATTTATTGCAAATTTGGGAAAATTTGTTACATTTTAGTGTTGCAAATTATCATATCTGTAGGAAAATTGTTTACATCATGTTCTCATTGTAAAAATATTTTGTTGTCATAATGCATGTTTTATTGTCATATCTTGTTAAGAATTTCAAGGAATTTTTTATAAAAGCATGCAAAAATGGATTTCTCCTCTTATGTTATTTTTCATTGATCCCTCTCCCACTATCTCTCCTAATTGTGAGAGTATCTTGGTACGAGAGAATGAAATCATTAACACATTCCTTAATATAACTTTACCTAATCTTCATTCAGCTCCCAACATCTCCCCTACTTGTGAGAATGTTTTGGTGCGAGAGGATGCAATCATTGATAATCATGACAACTGTAGTTGTTCTTCTCCTAATACCTCACTTACTTGTGAAGAAGGTATCTTGGTGTTGGAGGATCCAATCATTGAGGGTCATGAGGATCTTGTTTGTTTCTCTCCCAATACCTCTTCCACTTGGGAAGATATTGTGGCACAAGAGGATGAAATCATTGATACATTTATGGATTGCATAGAAAAAAATGTTGAGGTGACATTAGATCCCCCCTCGATAGAATATCATCAACAATAAGTTAAGATCGTTGAGGTTATGAATGAACAATTGGCTATTAGATCTCCTTTGATTACTGGATCATTTCAAGAGAACAAAGATGTAAGACGTAAAAATCCTCAAGTGGCACATCATCAAGGTTGTGATATATGTGAGCCTCTATATGGTACATGAGATCAATGTATCTTGTGTATTCTAATAAAAAAAATAGGAGTTATGAATGATCAAGTTACTAAGTCATCTTCATAGGGTGTTTCTCCTATATTATTACAAAAGAAAGAATCACATGCTAACAATTAGATATTATATTGTGTAGTTCATTGTCACTTATTTCTCGTGTGTTTTTGTATTCTATTTTATGTTATTCACTATGTCGAAGTATGGAGTGAGTGGTAACCAATCTCATCACATTGATAAAAATAATAGTTTATTTTCTTTGTGTGTTTGATTTAGCCTTTTGATAATGAAATGTTTGTTGCGAGTCTCATTTTATCCTTCTTATTTAATCTTTGTTGTATGTATTATTTCATTTCTTTCATATTTTGTGTCTTCTCGCTTGGGGACCTACCCCTTTTTATGCAATTTATCTTATCTTAATTTGATGATATTACATGCCTAAATGCTTACATTCTTACATACTTACATACTCTTCTCTTGTGATGATTTCATTTTTATGATTACCATGTTCACATCTTATGTTATTTTATGATGATTATATTTTACCAATTTTGATCATGATGACATCTTACATTTATCTATGTTTCTATGTTTCTTATCTATCATTCATTTCTATTAATACTTTTTTATGACCCTTAATTGAGGTAACATTAGGAGCAAATTATTTACGCTCTTAACATATACTTTTATGACAAAATTTTATTAACTTGTTTCATGTTTGTCATGTAACATATACATAACACTTATTGCATGATTATTTAATTTTTAATGATCAAATATTTTTCTCCTCTCCTTCAATTATTTGCATCCTTTGTATGCAAAAAATTAGAGGGGGTATATATTATCACTAATATTCCACAATGTCTATGATTATAGTGATAAATTCATGCTTTACAAGCTTCATGCCTACTATATCTTCACACCACCATAACTTCAAGATTTTTATCTCTTCAACCATATTGAATTCATTTCATTTCAACTTCATGCTTCTCATGGATCCATGCCACCTTGGATTCATGTTGTTTGCTTCATGTTCACTTTGATGGCTCCCAATTGTTCCCACTAAATGTTACCTTTTTTCTTTTCAAATTTATTTTTTGATCATTGACATTTTAAAATAATTAATGCTTATTTTGTTTTTAATAATATGTTGTTCATGGAAATTTATGTTTGCAAGTTTCAAACATGGAGCACTCATTGTGAAGAGAATGTACCAAATTATCATTAATTATTTGTATCCTTGTATGAGTTGTTTGAATACTTACTTTCATGTTGACTGCTTGTTTTACTTTGATGTACATCTTCATTGTATTGTAGTTCACATATAAGTAAGTGGGGGGAAATGTAATGGTGAGAAATTCAGACCTTGCACTTTTACCATTTATTTTGGGCTCATTTTGACTAGGTTGTCCCTAATGCAATAACTAGTGCACAAATGGTGTATTTTTGCACCAAAGTTGGTAAATTACATGAGCCTAACCTAATTCCATATGCACAATCCTAAGGATCAATCTTGCTCTTCAATATATCTCTCCACCTACTTGGGTCAAACTCATGGGTGTAGAAATAAACTTGGTTCAAATCTATAATGTGATAATGATCTGGAAATCATCCGACAAGTTTCAAAAATTTAAATTTAAAAAAGACTCAAGCTAACTCCCTCCTAACTAGTCATAACTTGTCAACTTGAGAATGGAAAATGTTAATTTGTGTGCTAGGATGTTGCATAAAAAGATAATTAACCTAGATTCACTTTTAAACATTCAATCAATCTAAAAATTATTATTTGACTTGCATTATCACATAGAGAGTAACATAGAGAATTCATTAAATCATCATCTTACACCAACATCTGTAATTAATAACAAATCTAGGGAATCTTGCATGGTTTCTTATTGTCATCAATCCTTGTTTCAAAATAAAATTAAATCCTAGGAGTTTAAAAAATGAGAATATCCTTGTCTAAAAAAATCTTAAAAATTATGATATTGCTATCAGGATTCAACTATATAGTTTTTTGAGTTAAACTCATTGACCCATGTTTCATGATTAGTGGTCCACAAGAACCCATCTCTCATGATAATGTATGGTCCACTTAGCACTCATTGCATATATGTGATGCTCATACAAATGAAGCATTGGACATTCTCGAGAGGTCACCCATCCCGATACTACTCCAACTCAAGTGCACTTAACCATAAACCCACTTAGCTTGCAATCCCATTTGCAAAACCTTCAACAAGTGTTATGTCTTATGAACCAATCATTATAGAGCCCCCTTAGCTCATCAATTGATAAGTAGAAGGTATTTTCCACAGCCTGCCAAATTATGATATTACTATCAAGATTCAACAATGTAATTTTTTGAATCAAACTCATAGAACCAGTAGACAATAACTCATTTAATTTATCCCAACCATTTAACAATACTCTTAGAAGAATGAAATCCGGACCTTACAGCATATATCATATCCAGTGAACAAGGGGGTGGAGAACTATAGATGTTCAAACAGGTTCCCTAGTGGCTAAGATGATGCAAGCTTTGAACTTGAAAATTAGAATCACATAAGCGTATTGAAAGAATAATGGTGGGCGGTACAGAGAAGACCGCTTTTCTCTGGGTAATCTTATTCTGCCAAAATTTATACTTCTAATGGTCGCATTTTCTGCACTAAACGTCTCTAGCAGTAATTATGCTGTCGCCAAGTTATTATCAGAAGAAGTCTTGGTTTTTCTTAGCCACAATTCTAAGGCATCACCTTAGAGTTTGCAGGTGTATCAGTAACAATGCCATTGCAGCAGATTTTACAGATGACAATTCAAACAGCTGTGATTTCAATTTTTCGGTTCATACCACAAACTTTTTATATAGGAATGTAAGATTGAGTGAAGCAGATACATACATGTATGGAGATCTCTTACAGGAATGCATAAAGACGAAACATCTCTTAGACGGAAAAATATTACATTCTCACATGATCAAAAGTGGGTTTGAACCTGATATTTTTGTATACAATAATCTGGTTAACATGTATACAAGGTGTGGAAGTATAGAGGATGCACGCCAAGTGTTTGACAGAATGGCTGAACGCAGTGTGGTGACATGGAATGCCATGATTACTGGGTATGTGCACAATTGGGATGGTGTGGCGGCTTGGAAAGTTTTTCGTGAGATGAGGCAAGAGAGGAATGCGGCTTTGAGAGAAACGAATCATACCATTACGAGCCTTCTTAAGGCATGCTCTGTAATGAATGATGTGGAGATGGGTAGACAGCTTCATGTTGTTGTTGTGAAGAGTGGGATTGAGCTGAATATGTTTGCTAGGAGCGCTATGGTGGATATGTATGCTAAATGTGGAAGAGTTGATGATGCAAAACAAGTGTTTGACAGAATGGCTGAACGGAATGTGGTTTTGTGGACAACCATGATTGCAGGTAGGTTAAATTTTGGTGTCTAATATCTCTCAATTGCTTGCTTTGAAAAAAAAAGTTGAATTGTATTAGTTGTCTTTGGAATTGAAGATTTCGCTTCAATTCCAATGAAACAATATTTTTAACTTGAATGTGTGAGCTTGCTTCTTTTTTTTTCAACTTTTTTCTTTTTTCAGCGATCAATTAAATGAAACCAGAAAAACATTTGTAGTTCTAAAAGATTAGGAATTTGAGAATTCAATATTGAAAAAGTGCTTACCATTGAGGTTTTTTTTCTTCCAGATTCTTTAAAGCGTTATTTATCTTCAATTATTTGTATAGAAAATAAACAGATGGCATTGAAAAATATTTACTGTTATAACAAGTAAATACTGGAATTATAAATTAAATCATCAATTCCAAGCCAGAATACCCAGCTTACTCGATTAAAATAATCGCTTTCAGAAGAAAATCATTACTATAAAAGTAGGAGCTAGTTCACATAGACTAAATGTGATAATGAAAGATGAACACGCCCAAAGACACCTTGGGAACAGAGAACCTGTAACTTGTACAACATAAATGAAATAGATGGTGAGAGACGTCTGATTTTATAATGTCTGACGTATGGACTTCAGGCACAATCACAAAGACATCTGCTTTTATAACTGAATGCATGGGGTCATAAACCAGGAAAATCAAACAAATCTAGAACATATTTTAAATCTGAACATTTGTAAGAACAATCTTCTCACAGAGTAAATGCACTTGATTCGTGGTACGGATCAATTTCGTTCAAATGCCGTCCCATCTTATGGTCTTACAGAAATAGGAAAAATACATTTAAAATATAAATAAATTTAAAATCGAGAAGTTGATATTAGATAAAAACTTTTCAAGAATTTTAAACTTACTGAAATTTGTGAGTCGGGATTCCTTAAAGATTTATCTAATTGCAGGCTATGTTCAGTGTGGGCAAGGGGAGGAAGCACTTAATGTTTTTGCAGACATGTTAAAGGAAGGTGTAGCTGTAAATCAATTCACCTTTTCCAGTGCTTTCGGCGCTTGTGCTATCAAAGGTGGTTTGAAACAAGGCAAGCAAGTTCATGCAATGCTTGTCAAGTCAGAGTCTGAGTTGGATGTCTTTGTGGTAAGTGCCCTTGTTGACATGTATGCTAAATGTGCGAATATGGAGGATGCATGCAGAGTGTTTGATAGAACAGATAAACGAAATGAGGTGCTGTGGACGGCAATGATTACAGGATATGCACAGAATGGACTTGACCAAGAAGCTCTTCAACTCTTTGAAGAGATGCAATGGGTTGGCATGAAACCAAACAACTTCACCTTTGCTAATGTTCTCAGGGCATGTGCAAGCTTAGTTGCATTGGAACTTGGAAGGCAAGTCCATTCCCATGTTATTAAATCTGGATATGAGCTCAATTTATTTCCAGCAAGTACACTTGTTGACATGTATGCCAAGTGTGGCAGTATAGAGGACGCATTAGAAGTTTTTGAAGCAATGCATAAACGAAATGTGGTCTCATGGAATGCAATGATAACAGGATGCGCTCAGCATGGTCTAGGAAAGGAGGCCCTTAAATTCTTTGAACAAATGGAGCAGGAAGGTACAGACCCAGACCATATCACCTTTGTTGGTGTTCTCTCTGCATGCAGCCATGCAGGCCTAGTGGAGGAAGGGCGTAAATATTTTGATTCCATGGGTTCTAACTATGGAATTGAAGTCAGACAAGAACACTATGTTTGCATGGTTGATCTTTTGGCCCGTGCTGGGCTTCTAGCTGAGGCAGAACACTTTATCAATTCGATCGCCCTTCCCTCTGATCCTTTAATTTGGCGAACTTTGCTTAGTGCCTGCAGAATATATAGCAATATTGAGTTAGGAATACGGGCAGCAAAAAATCTTCTTCATTTAGAACCATATAATGCTTCAACATATGTTCTCCTGTCAAACATGTATGCTTCACTTGGTAAGTGGGATGATAGAGTACATGTGAGAAATATGATGGAGAAAATGAGGGTTGGAAAGGATCCTGGAAGCAGCTGGATTATTGTCCAGAACAAGGTTCACACTTTTGTTGTAGGAGATAGATCACACCCACAAACAGACGAAATTTATGCAAACTTGGAGAGTTTGGCGGGAAAGATGAAAGAGGCAGGGTATGTGGCTGAGACAAATTCTGTGCTGCATGATATGGAGGAGGAAAACAAAGAATATTCTGTAGGTCAACACAGTGAGAAACTTGCGATTGTATTTGGTTTGATGAGTTCATTCCCTGGGACTCCCATTCGCGTTTTTAAGAATCTCCGTGTCTGTGGTGACTGCCATAAAGCAACCAAATTCATTTCAAAGCTTGTAGGGAGGGAAATCATTGTGAGAGATGCTAATCGCTTCCATCATTTCAAGGAAGGGTTATGTTCTTGTGGAGATTATTGGTGAGGAACACTGAAACATACACAAAATCAATCCAATTTATTATTGCTTCAAGAAAACAGTTTATATTTTCTGCAAGATTTTGGGAAGAGATCATAAATATCAAGCGGTTCATGAGTATATTGTGCAATCCTTGGCTAATATATTGGCCACTCTATTATCAGAGCTTCATGGGCAAAATTGCAGCATAGATAAAATGTGCAAGCATCTGGAAATGCAAGGCTTATTTCAATATTATTATTTTTTGATTAATAAGAGAGTGATTTAATGTGGTCCTCACCTCAAGAAATCCTAGACATTAACCAGACCTAGCTGATGAGACCACAACAGGATATTATTATTTTTTGATTAATTAGAGAGTGATTTAATGGGGTCCTCACCTAAAGAAATCCTAGACATTAACCAGGCCTAGCTGGCGAGACCACAACAGGGGCCCTCATCCCCAAGCATCAATGCTTGTCCAAGTGCACAAGCTCAGGAGCACAATGAAGGTGTAAAGCCAGCGAACACATCTCCAAGCATTAACGCTTGTCCAAGTCTGTAAGCTCAACAGCCCAAATGAAGGTGTAAAATCTGCGATCACAACAGGGGGCCTCATCCCCAAGCATTAATGCTTGTCCAAGTGCACAAGCTCAGGAGCACAATGAAGGTGTAAAGTCAGCAAACACATCTCCAAGCATTAATACCTGTCCAAGTCTGTAAGCTCAACAGCCCAATGAAGGTGTAAAGTCTGCAAATACAATGACCAAGCATGTACTTGAACCTGGGTGGATGTTGAAAGTTGAAACAACACCACAAGATATCCATCACACTATGCCCTTAACAGCTTTTCATGTTTTAAAATTATTGAAACTAGAAGATTACAATTCTGCAAGAGTAATGAGTGAGCTCAGGATAATGCATACCTGATAGAGAGAATATATTTATCATGTATCATAAATTCACATTGCACAAATATGGCCTCATGTATGCAATCCATTCCTATAGAGAGAACTGATTTATGAATGGGAAAGTTTGAGCATACAACGCAGCAAGAATGGTCCCCAAATACATGGTTAAGGAACATTATCAATAGTGTCTGAGAAACTGTGAGCATAGAGCACTACATATGTAGTGGGTGGTCCTATGAGGGCTGCACAATCAGATGCAAAGGAGACACTATACAGTTTAGAAATAGCAACAGGCAATTGTTTTGGAGCATCATTATAGCCCCTAGAGGAAGAAGGGGTGTGGGCTCTTCAGGGGTTCTAACTTCTAGCTGAGATTCAAAGAAGAGGCATTCATCAATTAAATACAATTCATTATTTGTTTCAGCTTCACAAATTCTAGTCTTGTTTTCCTGTTTTACTAGGAGTGGAATATGCCTCCAAGATACTGGAAAACGACGACAATTCATAAGCTTTTTGGAAGGAAGCACAACAAAAATGTGAAAGTCCACATCATGTAAACAAATATGATGTGATCAAAGGATAAGATTTTCGAAATGCCACTCAAGTTGTCTTCACAGCTTTTATGCAAGGTATGTGATGGCTTTGAGAGTCTTTATTGATGTTGTAGAAGTTGTTTAAATGAATGTTGTTATTTGTTGGTTTATAAATGTGGTTGAATGTTGCAGAAGTGGGGAGTTTTTGTTTGTTTCTGGTTTGATGTTGTTTTTTTTCTATGCTTGATTGAAATAAATAAAATCAATCTTAATGTAAGCAAAGTACAGTAAATTTAATCATCGACAAATATGAATTTAATTTCTTTATTGAAAATAAATAAACAAATCTAATTTAGTTCTACTTGCAAACAATGATCATTAAATGGTCATGCTATATATATATATATATATATATATATATATATATATATATATATATAATGAATAATTAAATGAAAATAAACAATCATTAAATGCCAATAACTAATTGAATGTAACTATTTTATTAAATGCAGGCTAAATTTAACCCTATCTAGAAAAAATGAAATATCTTCAAGAAAATAAAATATCTTCAAGAAAATAAAATATTTTCTAGAAAACAAAACCTTTTTTTGAAAGCAATTTGTTTTGTTTTGTTTTTGGGAATATAAATTGTAAATGCAAAAAGAATCAATTAAATCTTAAGATAAAAAATTACCTTTCTTTGGTTGGGCAATTAATAATTAAGACATACATAGTGATTTTTTTTAGAAAACATAGTTCAGATAAGTTCTATTGAGATTTTTTTGTAGGGATTTATTTTACCTAAATCCATTGAGAAAGATTCAAGAACCCCTCTAGAGGAAACTTCCTTTAGGATGGCCCCAAAGTTTTTCCCAAAAGAGTTTTGTAGAAAAGATCCTCATATGAAAAACTAAGTTTTTCATAGAATGATATGTTTTAAAGGAAGGTTCCTAATATCTTTTCATTAAAAACAACAATTGATTGCAAGCTATCATAAAGCAAACAAGATGTTTGAAGAGAGTATGTGATTTGCATCATGAATTGATCTGAGCCAAATCTTTGAAGCACTCTATGTTTTTACTACGTTGCAATAATGCATGTGCGGAAAGCAAGATACAAATAGCACAAACTATTCTCTAAAAAAACAATGGCATTTGCTTTCCCACAACAATGGTGAATATAAAGAAGCCTCTTAAAAAACCAATGACAAATTATAATCAATGAATCTAAATCTAAACTACACCTACAAATTTTAATTAATTAACACAAGAACTAAATAGAAGAAAGCATAAGATTCTAAACTAACTAAAAATAATTTACACTAATAAAGAATAAAAATTAGAAAATCCATTCTTTGATCATATTGCTTTAGATGTAGAGCTAGGTTATGAGTGGTTGTATGTCTTCAATTCCAATCCCTTGTGTTTTGGCTTCCTCGTTCTTTTGTTTGCTTGATTGTGAGAAAATCACTAAGGCAATGATAAGCCAAGAAAGGGTTTTTGGAATTTTGAGAAAATATTAATGGCTAGATGTTGCAATTGAATTGAAAAATGGTCTAAAGAAGAAAATTAACAAAGTTTAGTTGCAACAATAAGATTTTGTAGACTATTGATAATGAATTAGTTTATGTATTTTTATATAAAATGCCTTGATAGAGTGTAATTGGCATAACTCGCACATGGGTGCTACTATAATAGTGTGTCCCACTTCTAGGACATCTTGATTTTTGCTTGAACTCAAATTTTTTAGAAAAATTAATGATTTAAGCCTTGAGGGGTTCCATCTAAAGGGTTTTAATTAAAGAGGGTTAGATCAGACCCCATTAAATCAAACTCCCTTGAATATAACCATCCTAGTCTTAAATCAAACCCTTAATGGAGTCTTCTCTAAACCTATAAAAATGCTAACAAAAACCACTTTTACTTCACCATTAGGGGATCAAATAAAGTCATTTAGGAAATCTATTTTTTAAGTATGTAGCCCTTATCATAAGCTTTCCAAAAATATAATTGTGAATATATTTAATTTAATTATTATATTTATTTTATATTTCTTGTGAATGTAGGTTTTTCATCGAATGTCGAGGTCTTTGTTTCATACACACAAAAATTAAAGAATAGAAAAAAATTCTTAAAAATATTTGTGCAATCTAGGTATCGATGTCCTTGTTTCAACAAAAAAGAATTTTATTTGAATGAACACAAAGCATTATGTGTTATCAGAGTAACCTATGTTTGAATTATAGTTAATCTCACTTCAAAACGTTATAAAAAATTTACTCAACAAAAAATTATGAAAAAAATCTATACAGTAGATATTAGTGTTACAAATCTATGTTTGAAAATTTATAATTTTATTTTTTCTTCAAATAAATTTGTCTTACCAAAGTAATGCCACTTTTTAAAAATATTGTTCTATAAAAAATAAGTTATTAAAAGTTACATAAAAAACTCAAATTATTATTATTATTTTTTAAATATGTTTATAATCTACATACAAAATCTCAATAATCATTAGTTCACATTATTTTCAAATTCTTAATTATTTAGTTCCTATAGGTGTCAGAAAGTGAAAATTTAGTGAAAATTGTTGATTTCAATGTCTCACCTTGGCCAAAAAGTGGGACACACTATTGTGGTCTGACCGACATGTGATTGAAATAACTAAATTATCGATGCTTCCTATGAAATTGTCATCTTTGACAATAACAAAATTATTTCAACAAAGGTGAGAATACTACAACAAACACAAAAATACTAAAATGAAATGAAAATGCTTTTACCATTTTTTGAAAATGACAAATTTTCCAAAAGACAAGAAGCACCAAAGTTTTATAATATAACAAAAACACAAGGAAACATTGATGGATAAACAAAAAATATAGAAGGCAATTGGAGGTCCACAAAGGGTTGACAAGTGGAAATTTACCTTAGAGACATGGGTCAACTTCCACATCATCATATTTTATGGCATATTGAGTTTGTTTGGAATTTGTTTCATCATTAGACATGCCATTTCAACTTGTGCAATATTTGATGTTTACATGTTTACACTCTTGGGATAAACATTCTACATTTCTTCACAAGTATTATTTTCTAAAATGAAGGGCTATGAGTTGTTGATTGATACTTGTGGCTTTTCCCCATATACAAACTTGCAAAACAAAAACAAAAAAGATCAAGAGCAATATATATGGAAATCATAAGCAAAAATATAGCAACAAAATAGATAGAACTAGTCACTATTTTTACAAGGTTGGAAATACAACTTGCCTTGCTTGTTGCTTGATATCAATTCAACACTTCAAAAATGACCTTTTATAGCAAGTTAGATAGACCTATATTAGCAAAACCAAGGTTTTTGGGAGGTCATTTTCACTCATGTTTGACAAAATTTGAGCTCCAAGTCAAGCCAAAGATCTATTTGAGTTTGAAAGCTATTAATAGTGAGGATGAGATGATGATTGTAGAGATTATAGTGATACTAGGGAGTAGACAATAATAGGTACATATTGAGAAAAAAACCCTCTTTGTGGTTAAAATAGAAAAAAGATTAGATTTGTCACCTAAGGGTGACAAATCTGGGAACAAGTGGTCTAGAAATGATTGTTGTAGGAATAGATTAAGATTCCACATTTAGCTTTTTTATTTTGGTAAAATTTTGGCATTTTAAGTGTTTTAAAAAAATAGAGCATGATAGATAAATTCACTACTTTCACTAGTTATGATTTTGCTATGACAAGAATGCAATTGCAATGGTTGGAAAAACACCATGGTGGTTATGAAATTGACACAGTTGAGATAAAAACACCACACCAAAATTGCAATCACCATAGTCATAAAGGAAAAACCTTGACTAGTGTTAGCAAGAAAAGTGGGGGATCACAAACCAGAGTTTTGTGCCACAAGTATTCTCTATAAGTTGTATTTATACCACAAACTCAATAGTATTTAGAGGGATCAGGGATTAGTGCGTGGTACGAAACAAACTAATTAACATAAAGGTATATCAACAAAATTTAAAGAACATTCATAACATTCCATATATTATACTCCCATTATCTCATCATACATTATATCTTCTGCAAATTTGTCTAATACATCATCGTTCTTATCTTTTATTATATCTTATCTCTTTTCTCTTACATATATCTTCCTCTCCCTTTTGTTACATAATATTCCATCCTATACATATAATTTCCTAATGGTGCATGTCCCTTACAATGTACCCTTCTTCTTGGAGTTTACTTGTCGACCAAGAGCTTCACAACCCTATTGTGGTGGTTTGTAGTAGGATTTTATTTTTTTTTGTACTCAACATCTTCCCTACTATATACACACATACATGCACATTCATATATACACATACAAATTCAAGTGTTGTTGGTATTATCTACTATTTAAGTAGTAAAGTGGGTGCAACATGTGAACTTAGTATTGTTAGGGTTCAGGAAAATTGGAGCAATAAACATTAACAATTATATGCAGATTAAATAACATGAAGAATAACACAAATGAGATTAACGCAAAATTTAACGTGGTTCACCCAATATGGGCTACATCCATAGAAACTCATCCATTCCAATAATTTTATTATCCAGTGCAAAAGAAAGATTACAATCTCGCGAACACCATACCACAACATACATCCCAACCACTTATAACAAGCTTTTTGGAACCTTTTAGAATTAGGGTTTTACAAGGTCGTTTTTCATTTGACGTGTTAACAAGAAAACCTTGACATGTTAGAGGGAAAACCTTGACGTTTCAACAGAAAAAAATTTCATTTCTTGTTACGAGTATACAATATTTACATGATTAGTCACCACATTCCAACAATCTCCCACTTGGAGATTAATCCTGGATGACACCGCTGCACTTGCATCTCCCACTGGATTACAGGTTTTCCTGGTTTCTTATGTCCACCATTATTATTCGTGAAGGCCAAGGGAAACTGATGAGAAAATTAGTTTTCCTGGTTTCTTATGTCCACCATTATTATTCGTGAAGGCCAAGGGAAACTGATGAGAAAATTAGTTTCTCCCATGTAACTGCCTTTTTCAACATATCTACAGGATTTTCACTTGTGTGAATTTTCTCTACCTTCAATTGTCCATCCTCCAAAACTGACCGGATGAAGTGGTATCTGAGCTGTATGTGCTTAGTTTTTGAATGCAGAGCTGAGTTCTTAACAAGATGAATGGCACTCTGGCTATTAGTGTACAAAGGGCTATCTTCTTGTCGTTGTTCCAATTCCTCTAGAAAACGTTGTAACCAAATCATCTCCTTGCTAGCTTCCATAGCAACAACATACTCAGCTTCAGTGGTTGAAAGTGCAACAACCTTTTGTAGCCTTGAAATCCAACTGACTGTAGTACCTCCTATAGTAACATACCCTGTGGTACTCCTGCTATCAATATCACCTACTAAGTTAGAGTCAACATATCCTTTTAGAGCAGAATTTGTTCCTCCAAAACATAGTTTCTTTGAAGTAGTACCTCTTAAATATTGGAGAATCCATTTTACCGCATTTCAATGTTTCATTCCTAGATTGCTCATATACTTGCTCACAACTCCCACTGCATGTGCAATATTTGGCCTTGTGCATACCATTGCATACATCAAGCTTCCAACTGCCGATGCATATAGTATCTTAGATATTTTATCTTCCTCCTCTTGTGTCTTTGGACACATCTCCTTAGTCAACTTAAAATGACTACGCAAAGGTGTACTAACTACTTTTGCATTCTACATGCTAAACCTTTTCAACACCTTCTCTACATACTTACTTTGAGACAAAAATAATTTTCTATTTCTCCTGTCTTGTGTGATCCTCATACCAAGGATTTGTTTTGCTGCACCCAAATCCTTCATAGCAAATGAATTTGCTAATTTCTGCTTAAGTTCATTAATATGCTATATGTTACACCCAACAACAAGCATATCAACATAAAGCAACAGGATAATATAGTCGCCATTACCTAATTTCTTAAAATAAACACAATAATCAGATTGAGATCTTTTGTAACCTTATTCAACCATAAAACTATCAAATTTCAAATACCATTGTCGAGGTGCTTGCTTCAAGCCATACAAACTCTTCTTTGACCTGCACACAAATTCCTCCTTACCCTTGACCTCATATCCCTGTGGTTGTTGCATGTATATTTCCTCTTCCAAATTCCCATGGAGAAATGTTGTTTTCACATCTAGCTATTCAAGATGCAAGTCTTTTGCAGCCACAAGACTTAGAATGGTTCTAATAGAGGTCATTTTTACAACCAGAGAAAATATTTCATCAAAATCTATACCTTTTTTGTGCAAAACTTTTTACCACAATTCTGGCCTTATATCTTTTCTTGCCTCCATCTTCTTCCTTCAACCTATAAACCCATTTATTTGGCAATACTCTTTTACCTGCAAACAATTGGACTAAGTCCCAAGTTTGATTCTGCAACAAGGAATTCATTTCCTCTTTCATGCCTAGCTCCCACTACTTTTTGGTATCTACCTGCATTGCCTCTTCATAACCTTTAGGTTCACCAGAATCAGTTAATAATATAGAATATAACTATGGAGAAAATATTTTTGGAGTTCTATTTATCCTTGTAGAACGTCTAACATTTGTAGGAGTCTATGGGATAACTTCTTGTTATTGAGCATCGAGTACCATTGACATTTTATTTTCTGGAATCTCATCCAACACCACATATTCCTTTTTGGCCTATCTTTTTGGCATGTTCATGCTTCTTTTCCTACAACTAATCCTTATACATGACCTTCTCATTGAATATAACATCTCTGCTCCTAATGATTTTATGATTTTACAATCCCATAACCGATAACCAAATTTATCTACTCCATATCCAATGAAGGTACATTTTTTAGACTTGGCCTCAAGCTTGGTTTTATTTTCAATATCAACATGGAAACAAGCTTCACAACCAAAGGTATTCAAAAATGAATAGTTTACCTTTTTACCCATCCATGCCTCCTATGGAATGCCACCATTCAAAGGATTTGAAGGTCCCCTATTTATTAAATAAACAATAGTATGTACATCTGCCCAAAACTGTAAGGGTAGTCCAACATGCAATCTCATGCTCCTTGCACACTCCATAATGCTCCTATTCATCCTCTCAAACACACCATTTTCTTGTGGGGTTCTAGGAACTATTTTTTGTCTATGGATTCCATTGTATGAACAATAGTTCACAAATTATCTGCTGCAATACTCGCCTCCATTATCAGATTTGAGACACTTCAACTTTTTTCTTGTTTCATTCTCAACCAAAGCTTTCCACTTTTTAAAAGTTTCAAATACTTATAATTTTTGTTTTAAGAAATACACCCATGTTTACCTAGTTGCTTCATCAATAAAAGTAACATAATAGCAAGAGCCATAACTGTCTCAGTAGCAACTATTTCTATAACAACTCTTTAAAAAAAAAAAAAAAACTATTTATGTAGTAGCTAAAGTAGAATAAGTATTACCAGTATACAAATACAACGTGCCTACCTTTTGATGCAGAGGCAGAGGAAAAACTCACTGGTTTCCAATAGGTTCAAAATACATTCTTTGCTTGTTCATAAAATCCTTCAATGACTCTTGGTTTCCCACAAGGTTACAATACACCAAATGGGCTCCATGGCTTCAGAGGGATTAATCTGTTAGAATCCAAGATCACCTACACGCAAGATGGATACCTGTCACATGCAAAAGATATGAAGAACCGAAAAAGATGTTCTCTGTAAACCTCTCATTAAAAATGCATTAAGAGAATTTTTTTATTACAAAGTGATCAATCCTTATGAAGGAGATCAAGAAACCCTAAATTAAACCCTAGTGTGCACACTTAAGAATTAATAATTAATTATTAATGTGCCTAAGTTTAGCTTAAGTAATAAAGAGAAATAAGTGACTTAATTAATTAATCAATGTGATTAAATTAATTAAGCATAATAACTTATTACTCTAACACCCCCCTTAAGATGAACTTAGGAAGAAGCTAAAACACTAGAAAAAGATGCATGAAAGCAAAGATGGGTCCCGGCAACAAGGCCTGATCAGGTACCCATTTACAAATGCAAGAAAGAAGTAAGAGAAGGAAAAACCCAGTGGGACAAAACCCCCTTTACAATGAGATAACATGCTGCAAAGAAGCACTGGAAGAACTCTGTAGAGTAACACTGGAACTTGATATAGGCAAGCAAGGAAATATTCTTCAGTATACTACTGAAACCGGATGAGAGTCACTGATTGACTCAAGGAATCATGATTAAAGCAACAAAAGACCCAATGCCACGGAACACTCGAAAACTCCAAACTGGAACAACTCTGAAATCTATGAAGCAGCAAGCAATTATTGAATGATGTATTACTGAAAACGAAGTGCAAAGATGCAAGATGCACTCTCCCAACTGCCAAAACATCCAAGTAATCGCCAAACAACCCATCGGGCCAAATCTGGACTAACTGATAAACCTGGGACAGATACAGAAAAAGTACATGGACAGCAAGATAGAGCTCCTTAATACCTTTCCGACGCTTCAAATGAGGCGAAAAACGGAGATCGTGGCAAAAAGTTATGAGCTCGGAAGTCCAAAAACAACATCTGACTTCAAACAGCAATAAATGTAGGAAAATAGTAAAATACTGAAAAATAAACAGCACTACTGGAAAGTGCTCGGAACCAGCTTTCCGGCGATATCTCGTTTGCCCGATTTCGATACCGTATGCCCAAGTTATGGCCAAAAGAAAAAAACTGCTCCTTTAGGGCAAATTGGGGTTAGGAGGGGGCATATGAGGGCCGTACGGACGCTGACGTCATGCTGACGTCATTGGTTCAGGAGCTTAAAATTGACGGTCATCTGGCCGTCACCGCAAAAAATGGGCCTCCCTACAAGAAATTTGACGACCGTCCGACAGTTTTGCAAATTGCCGGAATATTCGTTGCATAACGGAATATTTCATTCGCCGGATGTGAGGAAGTGGCCGGTTTTGGAGGATTCCCGCTACTGTTTGAGTAACCATTGGAAACTGTGAAGGCCGCCGGATTAGGATCACCGGTCCGGAATTTTGTAGGCCGCTTGCCGGTATGGAGACCGCCGTTGATGGGGAGAAAACCATCGGGCGACAAGTACAGGGGACCCGCAGGCCTGCCATGCAGGTACCTGCGGGTACCTCTATTTAATGGGCCATTGAAAACAAAAAATTTGCCAGTTTTCTTTCTTTTGTAATAAATTTTGATTTGTTTGTTTTTTATTTTATTTTTCAAAAAAAACAAACTAATGAATTTTTTTTTGCATGCAGGAAAATTTTGAAAAAACCTAATTTTTTTTTTAGAAGCGTGCATAGGCAAACACAAACCGTAACCTCAGAAGAAACAATTTTCACCTATGATCCGATGCAATCCTCTGCAAAAAACAACACACAAGCTTCACAACTCCCATCTTGCAAAAAAAATGTGGTGGAAACCCTTGCATTAGAAACTCACGAAGGCCATATCTTCAAATCACGAACAGGCAGCTGCAGGTCTGGAGCTCTGATACCATGTTAGAATCCAAGATCACCTGCATGCAAGATGGATACCTGTTACATGCAAAAGATATGAAGAACCGAAAAAGATGTTCTCTGTAAACCTCTCAGTAAAAATGCATTAAGAGAATTTTTTTATTACAAAGTGATCAATCCTTATGAAGGAGATCAAGAAACCCTAAATTAAACCCTAGTGTGCACACTTAATAATTAATAATTAATTATTAATGTGCCTAAGTTTAGCTTAAGTAATAAAGAGAAATAAGTGACTTAATTAATTAATCAATGTGATTAAATTAATTAAGCATAATAACTTATTACTCTAACATAATCAACACAATGATCACTTTCCATAGGGTACATATGACCCCACAAACACAATCAACTCACTCAAGAAAGCAGGGAACTCCAACCATGCACCTTTTTCATACAAGCTGCCTCATATCTAGTAACATTCCCTAAAGGAACAGTCACATGTAACTTTTGATGTAGACCAGATGTCTTGACTATAAAAGCAGATTTGAGTACCCATTTGGCCACTTTAAAACATATCAAAAATTGGGTATGGGTTGTTTTGAGAATTTTGCATCGAAACTAGACTGTTACGCTTCTAAATAGGCCTAATTAGGCTCCTACACAAGGTGGGTTATTGATTCTAACACTCCCAAGCCTCAAATATCCTCAATAACTTTTCAAATGCATCAACTAAGGTTTTTACATGCTCATTTAACCGACTCCCATGCTTTACCAATGCTCTTTCTATAAACCCTAACCTCTATGGATCCTTTTCATACCAAAACAATGCAAAAACAACCTAGGGCATCATCCCAAAGGCACAAAATTTCCTCTTTGGACCCTGTAACTTTTGGAGCATTTAGAACACATAGATATCTGCCGTTCTACAAAATTTCAGGGAGTTTCAACAGTTAGAAATGAAGAAATGTAATTTTGAAGGTTTGTTGTGACCCTAAACCAAAATTTTAACCGTTTTTACAAAAAATGCAATATCTTTCTTTATACTCAATGAAATGAAGTGAAACAAAAAGTATTAGAAACTAGATTCAATACCCTAACATCTCCAATTGATTTCAAACCTTTATATTTTTGTACAAGCATGTGTAATGGTCTGCAACAGAGAAAAACATGGGAATTTTGCAAGAAAACAGTGCCTCTATTGTTTCATTTCATATCAAAACTAACTCCTACCTTATAGAACGATGCACAAGGCCTTTTTATTCCTTTTCCAATTCATTCCAACTATCTACAACTAACTTATCAACTACTATATTCCTTTGACTCTTCACATTCCACTTGCATATTTTGCAATTTGACAATATGACACTTTTGCACTTTCTAGACAATCTTTTACAAAATTTGCAAAATGGACTCCTTGAACCTCCTAAACACCTACCAAAGACTTAAACACATTAGAAATGTTTCAAATATGACCGTATTACAAAGAGATTCAACCCACAAATCAAAAATTGCAAAATTGCCTCATGGAGGCATAAAGTCCATCAGGGGCTCCTGCACCATACTCTCAACCAAAAGAAATTCAAATCCCTCTTGAATTGAGGGAAGTAACAGGTATTCATCTCTGAATGCTCTTCCTTGTAGTCTTCTCTCTTCACCTTAGGTTTCATCTTGAACTTTGGTTTATCCCTCCTCAAAATTGCTATCACAATAGGAAAGTGATAGATGTCTTCCTTATTCTTTTGCCTTTGCAATGTAACTATGATCTTTGCACCTTTGTTTATCTCTTCTCCCATCTGATAATCTGCCCCTATACCTGTTGCCTCATCATGCAAACTAATTTCTGACATAGAAGAATGATCAACATCTCCTTTTGAAAACAATGAATCAAGCACTATATCAACATACCTTTTAAACCAGTCTTGAATCTCAAGGATCAATTCATCCTTGACCTTCACTTGATCTATTTTTGTTATCATCTCATTAAATTTTCCCTTCAACATTGAATCATCCTTCAAAATTGTTGTCTTGACACTTTCAAGCCTTGAAGTGGCTGCAACCTCTATCTTCTCTTCTTCTTCTATCATCACCCTAGCTTGCTTGATTTGTTCATTATCTTCCTTTATCAAGAAAGGTTCCTTCACATCTGGTTTTATTGCCCCCATTTGTCTTATCCTCTAAATAATCTTTCTAATAGGCCATGTAACCTTCCTCTTAACTAATAAGTGCCAACTTTGCAACCATTGCATCACATTCTTCCATCTCTCTTCCATTCTTTCCATAGCCTGTCTCAACTCTCTCATCTCTTAGTCAAATTTCTTTTGTCTTGCCTTTTCTTTTTCCTCTTTCTTCCTGTCTTGTCTCCTCTTTAGTGAACCCTCAGCCTGCAAGTACCTCTTGAACACATCCATTCTTCTCTCTTTTCCAAGCAAGTCTCTTTCACCTTGCTTCTCTTGTCTTTGTGACACCTCACCTAGGTTTCCTCTCTTTTCATCACCACCTACTCTCTTAGCATCTAGGTTCTCTCCTCAACTTGCAAAAAGACAACACACACAAACACACAAATTTCCTTTCCCAGAGTCTTCTAGCTCTTATACCAACTGATATAGAGGCAGAGGCAAAACTCATTGGTTTCCAACAAGTTCAAAATACATTCCTTGCTTGTTCATAAAATCCTTCAATGACTCTTTGTTTCCCACAAGGTTACAATACACCAAATGGGCTCCATGGCTTCAGAGGGCTTAATCAACACAATGATCACCTTCCACAGGGTACATATGACCCCACAAACACAATTAACTCACTCAAGAAATCAGGGAACTCCAACCATGCACCTCTTTCATACAGGTTGTCTCATATCTAATAACATTCCCTAAAGGAACAATCACATGTAACTTTTTATGTAGAGCATATATCCTGATTGTAAAAGCAGATTTGAGTACCCATTTGGCCACTATAAAACATATCAAAAATTGGGTATGGGTTGTTTTGAGAAGTTTGCATCAAAACTGGACTGTTACGCTTCTAAATAGGCCTAATTAGGCTCGTACACAAGGTGGGTTATTGATTCTAACACTCCCAAGCCTCAAATCTCCTCAATAACTTTTTAGCTGCATCAACTAAGGTATGTACATGCTCATTTAACCGACTCCCATGCTTTACCAATGCTCTTTGGATCCTTTTCACGCCAAAACAATGCAAAAACAACCTAGGGCATCATCCCAAAGGCACAAAATCTTTTCTTTGGACCCTGTAACTTTTGGAGCATTTAGAGTACATATAAATCTTCCATTCTACAAACTTTCAGGGAGTTTCAACAATTAGAAATGAAAATATGCAATTTTGAAGGTCTGTTGTGACCCTAAACCAATATTTTAACTGTTTTACAAAAATTGCAATATATTTCTTTATACTCAATGAAATGAAGTGAAACAAAAAGTATTAGAAACTAGATTCAATACCCTAATATCTCCAATTTATTTCAGACCTTTATATGTCTATACAAGCACGTGCAATGGTCTGCAACAGAGAAAAACATGGGAATTTCTCAAGAAAATGGTGCCTCTATATTGTTTCATTTCATATCAAAACTAACTCCTGCCTTTTACAATGATGCACAAGGCCTTTTTATGCATTTTCCAATTCATTCCAATTGTATACAACTAACTCATCAACTACTATATGCCTTTGACTCTTCACATTCCACTTCTTGCATATTTTGCAATTTGACAATATGACACTTTTGCACTTTTTAGACAATCTTTTACAAAATTTGCAAAATTGCCTCATAGAGGCATAAAGTCCATTAGGTGCTCTTGCACCACGTTTTCACCTTTAGCTACTACTAATGCACCTTTAGTGACCTTCCAGACTTTGTCTAAAAAGGTAACTATGCAACCTTCCCTACCTAGTTGTCCTATAGAAATTAAATTCCTTCTCATTTATTTGGAACATGCCTTACCTCTTGTAGCAACCATTCATTTACATTCTGCAACTTGATTTTTATCTTCCATTTTCCAACAATCAAATAGGGTTCATCATCACCCAAATATACCATTCCAAAATCACCTTGAACATACTCTACCAAATATTTCCTATGGGGTGTGGCATGAAATGAATCCCCTGAATCTATTACCCAAGAATCATTAGCATTATCTAAACACAAAATTAAAGCATCCTATAATTTATCACTTGCAATATTAGCTTCCTTACTGTCATCATGTTGTATGTCTCCTTGTTTACCTTTTCGAGACCAACAATCCTTCTTCAAGTGTCTTGGCTTTCCACAGTGTCAGCAATCCATTCTTCCCCTAGATTTAGATTTTCCTTTCTTTGACTTCCCTTGTGACTTCTCAGAATTTGTTGGGCTTTTTTCTCTCTCCTTTGTTCTTCCCATGTTCTTTACAAACAAAGCATTACCCAATGTTGAACTCTCACCTGTTCTTTTCTGTCGCATTTCCTCACTAGGGATAACACCAATAACATCATCAAATTTCAATGTATTTGAACCAGAGACAGAGTTAAGTTTACATCCATTACCAAGCTATTCCAACTTTCTGGCAAAGAACATAAAACCAAGAGATCCCTCACCTCTTCATCAAAATTTACTTTTACAAAAGTTAATTGACTAGTAATCATATTAAATTCATTTAAATGATCTGTCACAAATCCACCTTCAATTATTTTTAAATTAAACAAACGCTTCATGAGAAATACCTTATTTGAGGCTGAAGGTTTTTCATACAATTTAGCCAAAGTTTCCATGATGTAGTGTCCCTCCATCTGTGTTGGTTTGTGTTACTTTTTGTCTCACTGCAACGTTGGGTGTTGTATGGATTCAATATGTTTGATTTGTGTCTTATGAGATTGTGACAAATAAGATAAAAGTTCTAACAACTTACCTCAAAAGCTTATAGGAAGTTTTAGCTTAAGAGAGTAAAGATCTTGTTCTACCTTCTTACAACAAAGCTCTAGCTAATCTAGTGGTGGTCTTATGCATTTAGCTTTAAAGGGCTAGCATCATGCTTAACTTGTATCGATTAAGTAAATTAACTCTTGGCTGCTTGCAATTCAAAAATATGCTTCTCTCCCTCTAACAGCGTCGTACGACTCAACATCTCGTTGTTTAATCTTTATTTATAGTTTGATACTTTCATTGAAATTTTTCTATTGGTTAGCCTTTGTTTTGGCGTCGGCCTTTTGGCTTTGGGAGTCTTGACCCACTGCATGCGCCACCTAGTAGGCTTTTCTAAATCTAAACTTCTAGTTCTTATTGTCGTTTCTTTCCTTTCAGCCAGATAAGTTGAGTGGAGAAGAATCTAGTCGATCCACCATTGGGTCACTTTTTAATTTGGCATTATATTGAAGTTCTTCTTGCGTCGAATGTTATTTATACCCAATACACTAAACATGATGTTCTCATATCCTTGCCTGAGAATCTGCAGATTTATTCAATAAATTCTTTGCATACGTGATGGAGGAATCAATGGCGGAATACAAAAGGGGTAAGGAGAGATATTCACGAGCTCTTAAGGAAGTAAAGAGGAAGAGAAGTAAGGAGGGAGGAGACTCTATTGGGACACCTCATGCAGTGCGTGGACAGGCAGTTCAATCATGCACATTTAATGATCAACCGTTTATGCAATACGAGGAGTTATTTGGAGGGAATCCGATCGGATTGCAATAAATGTATAAGGAATCCCATGCGCATCATTAACGAGAATAATGGAGAAAATGCAGCTATTTTTGGAGGAAGGCAGATTACGAAAAAGGGACTCTATCTTATGTTCTAAAGGACAGGCTTTGTAAAAAAAAGACCCGCACAGGGAATTGCAAGAGGAGACTGCTAGTGGATGGTGTTGCTTATACATTCCAATTATCTTCAACCTGCTCTTTCGGCATGGAGTTGAGTCCAAGTATCTTCATTTTCATCAAGGGGCACAGTTCACATATTAAGAATTTCCTCCATCTTGATGGCTGGTAACACCTTCTATCCTGGCTGCATGAAATGGAACCATGATGTCGTATATGGGTACCAAAGTAGCATCAATTTTTGTATCAACCTGAATCTTCAGTTCTCTAAAAACGGGGTTATCATCCACATTTTTGTAGGAAGCCATCGCAATGGATGGCGTGGAAGAGCCATATCCATCTTCAGGGATCACCTTTATCCAGGTTATGGACCTTGCCGAAGAAGTAGGTGCTAGAATCCATAGAAAGAAAGGGGCATCGGAGGAGAGCAGGTGCATTGGGTCAAGCTGCTGTGGTAGATCCTCTTCCGCCTGGATTAGATCGGGTATGATTTCACAGCCTAAGCTCATTAGCTTTGCATGGCATTTTTCTTAAAGATTTAAAGTATTTTATAGGTTTGTTGTGTTTTGCGGAGAAGATCAACCATTTCTTGTCTTCACTGCGTACATAGTCATCAATACGAATTATTTGGTGAAAGCCATGTTGGCGTTAAAATGTTGTTTTTGGAAGTTTCATAAGTCTTTCAACAATTCCATTTTGAACAAACCCTGTGATCTTTGCAATTCCATAGGACCATATTTCTTATAGGCATTCTGTCAAACAGTCACATGCCCTGTCTGGGTTCATCATATTTCCTTCGTATTTTAGAGAGTGCATAAGTTTATATAGCCTCCTTGAAGTTGTTGGCATCTTGTCTCAGCTGTGGCGACTGAACATAATAGGAAGTTTATAGGTTTAAAATAATCTCTCTCATTTCATTGTCATCTTGTCTCTGCTGCAGCGCTTGAACTTAATAGGAAATTTTAAAGAATTAAATATCCTGTTTGTTTCTACTAACAATCTGTTGTAGTTCCAGCACTTGAAAATAAAATATTGTCAATTACTAACATAATAGAGAGCTTTCCGTTGATCGGGGGGAAGATTAATTTCCAAACTTTAAACTTGAGAGCGTCTCTGGAAACTCGCCACTAAACAGAAATGCGTCTAGTTTCAAAAAGAAAAGTTGTACACTATTTCACCTACCCTTAAGTCACGTATTTGCACCTCACCTTTCTCCTTCCCTTCAGTATTGGGGATAACATTTGGGACTTGACAATAATGCAAGAATGATATGAGATAAGATGTGTTTTCCATGTCGAATTCCCTGTTGTTTACATTCAGCCTTGATTACATTCGAATTTATCTCCATAGTTTCATTTTTAGATTTGATACTTTATATATACTCACATACTAAATATTCAACTCATTACTATCACTTAGACCTCTTTGGAGTACACTTTTAAATGTTGTCGATATGCTGGCCCAAGGTTCCCTCTCCTAGTAGTTATGTCGCGCCCTATGTTGGAGCTTTGTATTATACGAATATTCTTGGAGGATGTTCTTTACCAAAGCATCCAACTCTTTATTTCACCTACTGTATTGATTAACTTATGTGAATCTACTTTGGGTTAAGACAAATTCACTCTAATTCTATTAGAAAACAGTTGATTGAGGATGGAAAATTAGTCTATATCTATAATATGTAAACCATCAGAAATGAGCATAAATCTATTCTCATACTTCTTTGCTTTTAGTGATGTTTCATAACTTTGAAATTGATACTGGATTGTTTTCGGATTGGGATGAATATGCATGGTTGTTTCTAATTATTATATCTTAAATATTTGTATATCAAAAGATAATTGCAGAGCGGAAATTTTTCCATGCTTCCTCAAATTAGAAACTAGATAGAGTTGCTTTCATCCTAACACAGTTCTTAAACTTCTATCCTCTTATATTAAAATATAATTAGATGCTTATAATAATTAAAGAGCTTCGAACAAATAAATGCTCATCTTTTTTTTATATAAGTTAAGACTTATAACTGTAGTAATATGTGATCCAGGCTTAGGCTCCTATTAGAAAATCCCGTTAGTTGCTGAGTCCAAGTAAGTCTAGATAATCAAATACTCTCTCAATGGCTAGATAATCACTATATGTTTGTTTATTGTTAAAATTTGGAAATGAGGATATAGGTGGTTTTCTTCTTGGCTTACAAAAGAAATCAATGTTATCTAGTTAGTAAATGATGAAACAAAATATAGGTGAATCTTGTCGTGTAGTTAGTAATGTAGTTTTGTAAAAATAGATAAGATGGGTCGATTAAGAATTTGTCAATATTTTATAGTACCTTGTAAATTTTTTGTGATTTGATCATTTGGAATAATGACATTGTTGTTGTAATTTTATTATTAACCTTTGTTATTTCCTTGTTAGTGATGAATGTGTTGATATTAAGATAATTATAAAATATTTGAAAGTTGTTGATGGTATTTTTAAGTGTTGTTTTCCTCATTTTCTCTAATAGTTGAATTGTAAATTGGAGTAGTAGATATCATAGTGAATTATGTGTTATTGTGAATATGGTTTATAAAGTGAAGTCATTCTCTTATGTGGTTGGTTGTGTGGTAGTATTGATGTTTATTTATGGAATCGTTTCCGAATGCTTGGTTACTATGAGTTGGGTTTAATAGTGTTTGCTTTGGTTGCATGTTGGATGGGTTCCCTTTGGGGAATTATGTGGGTGGTTTTTGGAATTGAGGTTGTTTTGAATTGATATTGAGGTGAATTACGTAACTTGAGTTGTGAAAGTAATATTGCTTTGATTTTGAGTTCGATGTTGATTTTGAGATCAAGTTTTGTTGTCACCTTGTTGGGAAACCCTTGTTTTAGTGATTTATCAGTCTTCCAGAGAAAGGGAAAGAAAGGTGTTGCGTTATTATTGGCCTTCACTTTTGGTTCTTTGTGAACTATTGCTCGTATGATCTATTTGATGATTGGGTTTAGCCTTGCACTTGAAAATAGTTTCGTTATGAGGATTTTGTGTAGGATGGTGTATGCCTTGCTTAATGCAATTTGTCTTGTGGCTTTATATGTTGTGCATGGGGGCTTACCCTGATAGTGTCTTTTGAGTTTTGTTGTTCATAAGGGGAGTGGCTTTCAATGGGGGCCGAGACCCGAAAGAGGTCCCAGGGTAACTCATTGGAAGTTTATTAATCAAGTGAAAACGTTAATATTTAATTAGGGGTTTTGGATAGAATCACACATTAACAAGATATAAGTGAATGCCTCACTCATGGCTCAAGTGCTTGTATGGGCTTGAGATGAGTTGAGCAGGCCTGGAATGGAAAAATCATTATCTTGTCCTTATGAAAGATAATCGATGCCGCATTGGATTGCATGTGGGGCCGGGTTTCGTAAGAGGTCGCCAGGGTAACCCAAGTTGGGGGCCGGGGCCTAGGAAGATTCGCCAAGGTAACCCATGCAACATTGCGATGACACTCTTCCTTTAACAACCATGTATGTTTTGTTTCCCTCTATGTTATTCTTGGGCCTCTGGAAGCACATGTTGGCATATGTATGTTGATGTTTTATTGGTTATTCCTTATGTTGGGCACATCTTGTGTTGGTTATATCTCATGCTGAAGATTGTCTTATGTTATTGTGGTTCTTGTTATGAATTCTTGTATCCTTGTTATGTATGATGGTTATCATTGGGGTCTTTCTTGTCATCTCTTAGCACGGGGGGTGGGCCTTCGAGTCCATGTGGTTGGGTGGAACGTGCTATGCACCCCATTGGGTCCCCAGTTGTTGATCGAGAAGTGTGAAATTGTACCTTGCAGTGACTCCTGAGTTGAACCAGAGTTGGATCCAGTATTGCAACTTTGTACTCCATTTCAAATGTATCATTCCATTTTATTGTATCTTCCCCATTCATGTTGGGAAGTGGCATTGTGATATTGTAACCCTTGATTAATGTGTTGACCATATTCATGTTATCTTATGATTACTAGCGTATACTTACCTTTCATGTGATGTAATAATGTTGTGAAAAAAAAATGCAGTCCTGTAAACCCGAGGGATTTGTTATATGTAGTTCATGTTTAGTTTTCATTTCATGTGATATATGATTATTATGATGTATGTTAGTACTTTAAAAAAAATTGGTGCCATAAATGTTAGATGTATTGTATCCTTTGGGGTTGCTTGGTGGGGCATTACACATGAGATCCTCTGTTGTCTTTGCTTCTATTATATTGAATGCCACAAATGGTGCTAGGCACAACCGAATGGTTCCCAATGCCTTTCTATCCAGAATATCCCATTCTTCATCGGACATTGCAACTTTTTTCTTTGCTTTCCTTGCAATGGTCACCATAGATCCTTTTGATACAAATAATCTTCCATTTGTATCTTCCATAATTGATAATTCTGGCAGTTGAACTTCTCAACCTTGAATTTTCCTTCTTCCATTGCTCCCACTCAAATCTAGAGGTTTATTGCCAATCAACCAGAATACATGCGGCTTTGATACCAGTTGTTAGGGTTCAGACAGATTGGAGCAATAAACATTAACAATAAGAACATAAGAGGACAATAAGTTTCATCAAAGATCCAAAATATCTCACTAAGCCATTTTGTGTATGATGTGCTTCTCTTAAATAGAACTCTTTTTATAGAGAAGATAGATAAATCAAGAGAGTGTTTGAGAAATATGAAAGGGTGGTAGAAAAAATAATTAATCCCCAAAAACTATTCATTATAGATCTTATTTCTCAATGATTACATGAAAAAATATCGTAAAATATACAACACATCGTAGAGTTTGAGGGGAGTAAGGTGCCTAGTTCTTACTTCCAATTATACCACTATTGAATTTAATAAGAACTCAAGTGTGCCAATTGAACATTTTAGGGTTTCAATTGAAGATTTTAGGATTTCAAAATAGTTGTTTAGGGTTTCAATTGGAGATTTTACAGTTTCAAAATTGAATGTTTTAGGGTTTCAATAAAATATTTTATGGTTTCAAAATAGTTGTTAAGGGTTTCAATTGAAGATTTTAGGGTTTCAAAATAGCTTTTTACATTGTCAATTGAAGATTTTAGCGTTTCAAAATATTTTTTTAGGGTATTTCCAAATTTAGGGTTAAAAATTAGTTTGTTAGGGTTTAAATCAGATATTTTAGGGTTAAAAAATAAAGCATATAAAATTTTAGAATATCAATTGAAAACCATAGATGACTTGGTATTGAAAAATGCATGTTAAATAGAAATTTTACAAATGGTTGGATGTAGCAAACCTCCATTTGAAGCCACATGGAAAATTCACAATGCAAATGAGTGACTAAAGACCCACAAAAGCACTATTGAAGTCAATGAGGTGAAAGCGAAGGGATCTCTAATGTATGTCATGTTGCAATCTGCATTGTGAAAGCGAAAAAACAAGTCATCATTTCACTTTTGATTATTTTATTTTTTTACACTAAAATAAGACCTTCATTCAAAGGCATCCTTCAAATGAAGGCATTGTTTTATTCTTTTGTAAACAATAGAAAACCACCTTCAAAAAGAGTTGACCCTTCATTCAAAGTTGTTCACTACACTATATTCAAACGCAAGTGGCACCTTCATTCAAAGAAATACCTTCGTTCAAAGGTGCTTGACAAGTTTGATTGTGCCACAACATAAAAAAAGTGATGTTTGAAGTATAGGACTCACTATTGTAAGACGACCCAATGAGGGCCAATATAAATTACCTATTATAGTAAGTCATCATAAATATGATCAAGATAAAATTGCTAGATGTATTAATGGTTTAAGATGAACAATCCAAAAGGAATTGAGTATGCTAGCCATCTAGTCTATTGATAAAACATATTAATTTTCATTAAAAGAGGAAAATTTGAACCAAATATTTTAAACCAAGAAGAATAAGAGAGGTTTAGATGAGGCATATTTTATAGAGGTTGAAAAGGAACTTATGATCATGGAATAGGTAGTGGCTAAAAGAATAGATACAACTCGTCCTAAATTTTCTAAGTTGTGGACTTAATATAGTGATATTATTTTTAATAATTTTTGTAAAGGGTTATCACCAATAAGAATTAAAACTCATCATATAAATATAATTTCAAGAGCAAGTTTACTTAACATTGCACTTTATATGTTAACGCCTGCTGAAAGTGAATAATTAACTAGGTATGTTGTAAAACTATTGAAGAAAGGATTAATAAGGGAGAGTTTGAGTCCATGTGTAGTATTAGAAATTTTGACCCCAAAAAATGGAGAATGGGGAATGTGTATAGATTCTCAAGCAATAATAAATATTATTAACAATACAAATTTCCTTTTCTAATGGTAGATGATCTAATGGATCACTTAAGTGGTGCAAAATATTTTAGTAAGATAGATCTAAAGAGTGAATACCATAAAATTAGAATTAGAGGAGATGAGTGGAAGACTACATTCAAAATAGAATAAGGTTTGTATGAATGGTTAGTTATACCTTTTAGATTAATAAATGCTCTTAGTACTTTTATAAGGTTAATAAATGAAATATAGAAGCCATATCGTGGTAATTTTTATTGTATATTTGGATGGCATTCCGATCTTCAATAAAAGTGAAAAGAAACATTTGGAATATATTATATGTGTATTGTAAAGAATAAGAGAAGAAATTTTTTTGATGAATGTAAAGATGTGTAGAAATTTATGAAAAAAGTATTGTTCGTAATAGTTTTCCACAGTCCATGAAGCTATAGAATGCAAGCTTTTGAATGGAAGAAAAATAGATAGTTTAATCCAAAAACAAGTATTGGTTTATTTAGGTTGTTTATTGTAGTGGATATATTAAAGAGGGATCTGGATATAAAGTTAAAATTATTCTTGAATAGATGACATTGGAAAGTATTTATGGAGCTAGATATTTTCATGGATTAGCTAGTTTCTACCACAAGATTATCAAGAATTTTAGTGGGATATGTACACCTATTACTGAGGTCATGAGGAGTGATAAAAAGGGATTCCAATAGACTATTGTAGCATATAAAAGTTTTAAATTTTCAAAAAGAAGGTAGCTAAATAACTTGTGTTAGCTTTACCAGATTCTAATAAGTTGTTTTAGGTTCATTGTGATGCAAATGGGAATGTAATTGGAGCCATGTTAAGTGAATTAGGAAGAATCATTGCTTATTTTAATTAAAATTTGAATCAATCTAAAATAAATTATTTAGTTTATGATTACGAATTTTATCCAATGTACAAGCATTGAAAAAGTGGAGACATTTGTTATACGGAGAATTTGTTTTGTCTACTGAGCATCAAACATTGTAATAGTTAAATAGTCAAAATAAGTTAAGTGCTAGACATGTGAATACCAATAGATGGAGATAGAACTAGGTGGTTATATTATGTGATTCAATAATGTTTGTTGTTTAAGGGTAATCAAATTTGTATTCTTATGAGTTCAATGAGAGAGAATTTGATTAAGGAAAAATATAGTGGTGGATTACCAGGACATGTTGGTGTTGATAAGACATTTACATCGATGAATATTATTTTTTTTATTATAAATGCATAACCATGTTAAAAATATGTAAAGAATTATAAAACTTGTCAAGTAGCCAAAGGAGGAAGTCAAAAATTTGGAATGCATGTATGTCATAACAATTGTGAAGAGACCTTTCTTTCATCTTTTTCTCTACCCCTTGGTCACCAGATGAATCACTTGTTAAAGAAACAATTGCCTTTGATGCTATTCATGTGGATTCTAGTGTGGGGTTTAATAAATTAATTTTTTAAGATTATTTATTGAATATTATACATTTTCTTTAAGGATCTCAAACTCTTAGTTGGACAATTAAAACTTTCATAAGTTATACTGTTAATCTTGGCAAAACTTTTGAGGAGGTCCATTTTAGGCATGTGATCCAAGAAGGAAATAGAGTAAATGATTTATTTTGCTAGTTAAGGAGTCATAAGTGATGGCATCAAGATTTAGAATGATTTTAACTCCATCCCAACACAAGCTAAGGGACTCCTTAGTAATGATTACATCCATGGAAGTGGAAGACACTTGATGCATAATAATGACTAGTATAGAGAAATACAAAACATTGTTTAATGATTTCATCTAGCCTCTTCGATGACATTGAGAAGAAGTGTTTAATGGTATTTTGTATCCTCTTCAATGACTTTGAGAAGTATTGTTCACTGTTTGTGAATAGGGTAGCAAATTTTGAGTAAGGAGTTGTTACACTAGTTTGAGGAGAAGAAAGATGGATGGAGAGCTACGTAATAGAGTAGGGCCCTCCAATTGTGATGGGATTCATAGGATGCCTCAAGTCTATAATATTTTAAAGGAGGGAGGTGTTACCCCTTACTTGGAGAGATTAAACAATCATGACCTTACTATAACAAAGGCATTATCTAGAGGGTGTAAAAATAGAAAATTTTTTGCCTTTGGTTAGGAATGCTCTCTCAATGAGGATTTTATAGTCCACATTATGGGGTTATCAACCAAAGGGGGAAGGTTTTTAAAGATAATAAATCCAATGAAGAAGCTATCCAATATTTTTTCAAGGGTGGTGAAAGGGACAAACTAGTGAAGTTACTGTAGTGTCGTAAATTGTCAACCTTGATAATTTCACTCTATATTAACACCCAATTTTTCCTATATAATTAATTATATAATAATTTAGTCATTTTCGAGCCAGATTGGGAAAATATATTAAAATCCCTTACATCCAAAAAAATCAGGCCAAAATCACCTGGTCAAGGGCAAGGCCCCCCTAGTCCTAAAAAACTTATTTCAATAAATATTATTTTAAGTGTCAGCTTTGAGTATTGTAAGGTGACCTTAAGTTGTCTTATATCCAAAAGGATCAATTGAGATGCATATATAAACAAGTTTCTTGAGCTCATTTGAACATTTAAGAATTATGAACTACACACTATCATGATCAATCATGCACTATTATGTTTTTTATTATGAAGATGCATGTGAGTTATCCTCTACATGCTAGCTACAACAATCTATTTTGTTATATGGACTAACCTCTTGCAAGTCATCAAATCAATTCAATCATCCATCAATCAACTTTTTGTGCCAACTAATGGTGTGGACATCACTTCAACAGGGGTTTCATACCTAAGGTAACATTATCAATTATCATTTGTTTTATAGTCATTTATTATTTTTTTTGCATATGCTCAACCTAGGTTAAGCACTTTTTATCATCACAATTTGTTGTTGTGGAGGTGGAAACACCAAAACAAGGTTTGACTTAGGAAAGCCCCTATACAACACAACCTTTCCCTGTCTTTTCATGTGTGCAGATTAGATTCAAAATTTTCGTCAACAACAATTTGCAGAAAAGTGCAGAGTAGACCTATACCTTGAAAACCCTATTTCAAGCATTCAAAAATCCTCAATTTCTAACAAGGGCACCCTCACCCTTGTCCCTCCAATTCAAGCTCCAAATTTATGTGTAGGTTACTCTCTATCATTATTTTCCATATCTATGTTTATTCTACAATTTTCCATTTTTGTTTGTGCGATAAATTACATTTTCATATCTAAGGTTTATATCAAATAGATTAATAAAATCACACATAAAATCTTCCCTCTTTGAAACAAAGGAACCAAACCCTAGAAAATTGGCTCTCCCTCAAGGTAGTTATTCAATCATCCAACCCTAGTTGGTTTGTGTTCTAATGTTGAGTCCAAAGAAGGAAAGCTAGATCTAGGTAAATTCATTTATTGGATCTTAGATCTCTTCCCCACTTAACAGTTACATTCAAGTTATGAGAGAATGTCACTCAAACCAATTTGGGATATGAGGCACGTTCCACTTGAAGGCTCAAATCAGTGTATGAATACCATTTCATCTTGCTTAACTATTTTAGACATAATCTTAGTCTCCTTCCCTTACTTATGGCATCTTTGGAAAACTCAATAAAAGAAAGTAGAAAGGCACCCAACATGACTCCTATTCTCCAATACCTCATAAATCTAATTATGAATTATATGAAAGCACAAAATCCTAGTCAAAAATTACTAGGTGGTAGAACTTACTTTAAAGAGAGTAAATCTAGGGTTGTGGAATATATTGATACCTCATCTTTTGAGTCTTAAAACTTGAAGCATAATTCACAAGATAATTGTAAGGAAGGAATGGTGTCTAGAGATGACTTGGAAGAATTTAGTCATGTGGCTCTAAATTCATCCTTAGACCCAAAGTATAAAGTTTTTGAGGATATGGTAACCCCAAAGAAGAGGAATAGAAAGTTTAAGGATTATACCCCTAAGCCTACCCATCTGGGAAAGAAAGGGAAGGGGAAGGAAATCATTATTTATTTAAAGGACTCTAACGCTTAATGAAGAGGGCTTGGAGAAAGAGTTGGAAGAATAAATTATCAAAGAGAAGAGAGATGCCAAAAAGGGGAAATCAATTTTTGTGGAACCTGTGGTTGGGGTTCCCCTCCCAGGGATTTTGGATCCCACCCCAAATATCCCCAAGGATTTTATTGTCCTCATTGCTAAAGCCTCTTATAGATAAGAGCTCTATGAGGTTATTGATATTGTTAAGGAGGAAATTTCTTCCCAACACACCGTGACCAATGATTCTATGTCAAAAATTAATAGAATTAATGTTAATCTAGCAACAATGTAGAAGAGAATAGGGGGTCAAACTCAATCTTCAAAGGAGGGTGATATGAATATTATGCAAGGTTGGGAGGCTATCTCTAAGATTGATAGGATTGAAAAAGACTTGTCCAATCTTAACAATGAATTTAAGGCTAAAATGTTTGCAATAGAGAAGTGGAAACAAGATCTCAATTCAAAAGAGTCATCTTTCTAGAGAATGAATTAACAACCATAAAAGAAAATTGAGTGTTGTGCAAATCAATGAATGTATGATTCAAAATAGTGTGGTTAGAATTAAAAATTTTATTGATAAGCTTAAGGATATCCATGAAAGTCATTTTTTAAAGGGATTGACAAAGCTGCTTTGGGGAATAAAAGTGGAGATGTTGGGCCTAGCACTAGAACTAAAGTTGGAAAGAAGAAATATCTTGAAGAAGAGAAGAAAGACTTGATGGGGTTTATCAAATTACATGATAATTTCTATGAACATGAGCTTGAGATAGCTATAATATTTAAACATCTATAATTGGGGCTTTGTTTTGTCTTTCTTGTGCTTTTGTGTTATGTTGTTTTGTCGCATGTTGGGTTTTTTTTGTGGTGGGGTCTATTGTTGTAAAAAAAACCAGTATTTTGGTTGATGTTAACTATTAATCAACCTATTGTAAAATGTTTCTAGGCCCCTTGAATACCTATTTTACCTCCAATAAAAAACAAGTATGAAGAGACCATTTGAGGATATTAGTATGTATATTGTATGAGGATTATCAGGAAATCAAAGAGGGCATGATTTTATTTTTGTATTTATTGATATATTTTCAAAGATGGTACACTTCATAGCTTGTAAGAAAACTAATGATATGGTAGAAATAGTTGATTCATTTTTAAAGAAATTGTGAGATTAAATGGATTACGTAAAAGCATTATTTTAGACAAAGATGTGAAATTTATTGTAAAATTTTGGAGAGCTTTACGAAAGAAGATGAACATGGGCCTAAAATTTAGTTCAACATATCATCTGTAGATATATGTACAAATAGAATTTGTAAATAGAAGTTTATAAAATTTTCTAAGATGTTTATCAAGTGAGAAAATAGGAAGTTGGGATTTGATCTTACTAGCAAATTGGTTTAAATCTTATAATAACTTAGTGAATAGTCCAACTATTGGAACATGTTTTGAGATTGTTTGTGGACAAAATATAAGAGATGTTTTAGAACTAAGAGAGATTACCATAGATCACAAAAAAAGTGTTGTAGCTAAAGATTATGCATAATATATGATAGAGCTACATCAAATGGTTAAGTAATAGTTAGAAAGACTAATAAAAAATACAAAGGAAGCATTGACCAAAGGTGAAGACATAAGGAATATGAAGTTGGAGATGAGGTTATGGTTTATCTAAAAAATAAGAGATTTTCATAGCGTACATTTAACAAACTAAAGATGAAGTTTGGACCTTGTAAGATTCAAGTAATAAATTTGATTTCAAAAATGAATATGAAGTAGAATTATCTAAAGATCTTGGCATTTCACATGTATTCAACATTGCTAATATTTACCAATATCATGAAGGGGATTTAGAAGAACTTAAACTTGTGAAAATTTTAGAAGTGCAATACCTATACAAAGGATGTAAGAAATTGAAGATATACGTGATCATAGAATTAGAAGAGGCACAAGGGATTGCTAATATGAAGAATACTTGGTGAAAAGGAAAGAAAAACCACTTGAAGATTCTACTTGGATATTCACAATAGAAGTTGAATCACTTGGTTTTCCTTTAACTCATTCTTAAAAATAAACTTGTGAGAGAGCTCGCTTTTAAATTACTTAGTATGTCTAGTGCAAGATAATCTATGGTGTAATTTAAGAAATCTTACACCAACCAAAAATATTTATTTTAACATATTTTTTAAGATATTTACAAATTTTAAAGTGTAGTGCAATTGAATAAGTCAAATTTGAGGCACTACATATCATGCATTTAATTTTCAAGCCACATAACCTCACAACTACAATCACAAGTCTAATTAGTCCATTAGAACCACCACAAGTCACCACAAACTATTATAATTAGTTACATTTGAAATCATACATTATTCCATGTGTTTAGAACCTTCAATTTAATGTCTACATGTTGATCAACACACATATGTTATTCACCTAAGGAAGTTAGTTGAGACCTATACTAAGTATTGGTTGTATAAGGATAACTTTTTTGATATATGCGGAAATTTTTAATGTCACTTACTTCTTTATGGGTCCTATTAGGTGTTATTTATGAAAATGCATTATATTTTGAAACTCTTAGCTCATTAAAGATAGTAATACACTTTACCAATGTTCTTACACACTATATCAATGTGGTGCACCAAATTCAAGGTAAATTATTGGTGAAAACCTTTAGTTTTGGGGATAATGTTGTATCACCTCACTTTAGGAGCATGAATCATCACATTAACCACTACATCATCTCCTATATGAGGAAAGTCAAATATGATTTGAAGACAAACATAAAAAATTAGAGAAATAAGGTAGAAGATAGAAGGTGGAGTTCAAAGAAGAAGTTGGTCACTAAAAGTCTATGGAGAAAGTAATCAAATAAAAGTGAGATAATATATTAAAGATTGATTTATTATAATTCATAGTTAGTGCCTAGAACTTGTAATACAAATCTTTGATAAAAAAAGCACTGTTGATTTGTACAAGTGATTCTTACTAAATTAAATCAAGTTTATAAAGAAGTTATATTGGTTATAAGGTTTGATAATCCTTTGTTGGACTCTCTGATCTTGATTGCATTAATGGCATGCATCATCTATACAAGTTTCACTTAGAAGGGAAACAAAGAGAGAAAATGAGCAAGGTTTAAGTAACTGCTTATGCATCCTCTCATTCCACAACTTGTGAAGATAAACGAGGCAATGAACCTTAAGTTGCATATTGTATAATATGTAAGCATAAAGGTCTTGATATATGCATGTCTTCCAATGATTCTTATGAACGCAAAATTATTCATGTGTCAAAAGAAGCAAGAAAAGAGTAAGAGCAATATATTTTGAAAACTTACATTTCATATGCTAAGGCACTAATTCTTCATAGGTACCCAAAAAAATATAATTTAAAAAATGTAAAATTTATTTATAAATCCATCTCTAAAGAAAATTGGGTTAAAAAGGATGTTTGAACCATGATTCCACCTAAATTGCTAATGTAAAAATAAGAACATCGTTTTCCATCAAGAGGAAAGCAATGTATTTGGGGATGAAGAGCTTGATATTACTACTGTTGTTTGAGACCTAGCATTTCTATGTCTTATTTATTCATATAGCTATATTAAAAATTTATTTATTTTTTCTATACTTTGTTTGTTACACTTTGGCCATTTGTTTATATCATATTTGTTATGGTTATGTAATTTTCTCTAGATCCTATATTTTCTTGTGTGTCATGATTATTTCATGTTTCTCTATTAGCTTCCACACTTCATATGCTCTTTGTTTGGAATGTATGTGATTTTCACTTGTTCGTTGTTTTGTGTTTCCTATGATCCATGTTTATCATGTTTAATTATTATGATGTCTAAATGTCATGACCATTATGTTCTTGATGCCTAATTCAATCATCACTTATTCTACATTATATATATAGATTTATCTTAATCCCTAGATCGACCATCCATCACCTTAGATTAGATATGCATGTTTGGACTTGACAACTTAGGTCATTTTTACAGTTGTATATCATAATCCTAAACTTTTAAAATTCGTATCTAAATGAAATCCCATTGAAATAATCCTACTAACTATTGTGAGCTAAACTAACATATATTTATGTTGATTTATGTGTCATATTGTTATATTAAAGATATTCATTCATTTATTTTGAAATCATCTAGGAGTTATCAAAGAGTGCTAGTGTTATGAAGGAATTGGCAAAGAGTACTTATGAGAGCATCATAGCAACATTATCAAAGCATTATATTAGCATACATCATCCTAGGTCAATTTCACACCTACTTGTCGCCCTCGATCTTTGTTCCAAGTACTTAAACCAATCCAACCAAGGCTCTAGCTAAGGAAAACAACACCCTCATGATCCAATAGATCCCTAAAAGATGTTTGTTAACACTTCCAATCCTTGCCAAGATTCAAACATTAGAAGATTGAGGTGAGCAAATTACAATCAATGAAATTTAGCCAGTTCATTTCTATAAATACAGGTTCAATTCTGTGATCACAAAGGTTAGTTCAGCAAGCATAGATATAAACTAAGGTGAAACACAATCAATAAAATTGCAATTATGTAACAAATCGATTTCCCACATCTTCAACTTCAATTTTCCACTACCAAAATCCAACTAAATAACATTTTAAATTTATTTAATGTAATATTTTATTATTCCAATCCTTACCCATTTATCTACTAATTGTATGTATAATCAATTACATTATTTAATAATGGTATTTTATGTAAGGGTACATTTTTTCCCCATGTTTGGGAATGGCATGGAATCTGTAATTATCCTCCTTCGAGGAAGAAGAGATGAAGTCATCCAAACTCCAAAAGCTAGACGACAGTGCATGTTTTAACTGTGCATATTCAAGTTCTTGTTAACGTACAAAACATTTTAGAAGTTTCCTGGGATTTTCATTAGATTTTATTTCATTTCCTCTCTCCGTCTCACCTAAATTGACAACCACTTTTGACACACCTTTACTTGAAAACACATAAAGTTTTTGTTGACTGAGAACTAATCATCCAGGAACCTAAAATCGGTGAGAAATCATAAACATGCTTTGACAATGGTTTATCAGATTAAAAGAATTGGGGAGGAATTTCTGAGATGGGAAACCAAAATTTGGCAAGGAATCCCAGAATTCTCTATATTTACTAACAAAATTCAACTTCAATGTGATGCCCAACTGCAAATGTTCATTTTCCTACCCAATTCTCCAGGGTCACCTGCCTTGTTCACTTGGAATATGATTGGCAAGCACTTGTGCTTGAATTTTTTTCTTGTGTTTCCTATGATCCATGTTTATCATGTTTAGTTGTTCTAATATTTAAATGCCATGACTAATATGTTCTTGATGCATTTTATGTTATATGTTAATGGCATTTTCATATTTTTGTATGGTTATCATGTTTAAATCTTATGATATTGTTTTTGTATTTTATGTTTATGTGTTTATAATTCTTATTATGTTTATATCGTATGATTATATATCAAAATTATTGTCATGTTTATGTCTTTTATAACTTATTTATGTTTATAGGATGTTTATCTAGAATTTATGACTATCATTATCTTGTTACTTGTCTTTATAGGAGTAACATTGGGAAATATCTTGCTTTCTCACATGCTTTCATGATTGCATCAAGCCTTTTTTCTTGAATCCTTGTCCTATGATGATATCATTTACTATTAATGTATGTTTCTATCATGATTATATATTTTTCTCATCTCCTCCAATTCCTTACATTCTTTATGAAAGAGGGCACAAGGGAAAGAGGAGGGGGACATATATGTCACTAGCATCCTTTTTTGTGAGTTATTGTTTACAATAGAACACATAACATTCTCATCCCTAGGGGAGCTATGCAAATCTTGTCTATTTGGTTGGAGTGATTTTATATTTCAACTTAGGTGGAGCTTTACCACATTTTGTATGAGGCATAATCTCTTACACTTCTCTTTACTTTTACTATTTTCAAGGATAGTTCTTTTTCAAATCAAGTTGTAGCTTTTGATTATATATGGGTAATGCAAGTTTTGAAGGGGCGCTAAAGCCTTTTTGAAATAAAGTTGTAGTCAATGCCTATTTAAATGAGTGACAAGTGTTACTCATTGCATATTTTTTATGTTTTGAAAATTTCCAATGAATGGTTCATTATGTGGAAAATTCAAGGATAATTTGTATAATTTGAGAAAAAATGTATCTTTTGAGTGTTTAAAAAATATTTAAATTTTCATGTTGACTATTTGTTTTACTTTGACATGCATCTTCTTAATAGTTCACATGCACATCAAAGTGGGGGGGAAATGTAATGGTGAAAGTTTCATATCCATGCCCTTTATCCTTATGTTTTGGGTCTCACTTTGACTAAAGTGTTCTTAATGCAATGAATCGTCAACAAGTAATATATTCTTGCATGAATTTAGTTTATGATATCAATTTATCTTATTCCCATCATCACAAATCCAAGAGATTGATCTCAATCCTCAGATCCCCCATCCATCACCATGGATTAGATCTACAAATGCAACAAAAATCATTTTTTATTTGCAAATCTAAACCATAAACTTAAAAAATTCAAATCTAAATTAGATCTCATTGATGCCCTCCTATTAGTCATTATGATCCAATCTAGTATATGTTTATGTCGATTTGTGTGCTATGTTTTTGTATTTAAATGCATTCATTCATTTATTTTGACATCATCTAGTAGTTATCAAAGAATATTAGGGTTATCAAGAAAATTGGCATCAAGTATTTAGGAGAGTGTCATAGCAACATTATCAAAACATTACATCAGCATACATCGTCCTATGTGCATTGCATACCTACATGTTGCTTCTAATTTGTGTCCCAAAGCTCCTAAACCAATCCAACTAGTGATATGATTAACAAAAATATGACCATCATGATTGAATAAATTCCCCAAAGATGCTTGTTAAATTGCCAATCCTTACCTAGATTCAAAATTTTGATGATTGAGATGAGAAAAAAGAAATGAAATTTATTCAATTCATTTCTATAAGTATATGTTCAATTCCACAATTGTAAAGGTCAATTTTGCAAGCATGGATTTGAACCAAGATGAAGCAGAATTATTTTGTGGGTTTTGAGGCACTTGCATTTTGTGGTGAATCAATTCCCTACATCTTTTAGCTAAATGTCACTTTAAATTTATCTAGATTCCATGAAGTCTCAAAATGAAGTGGACATGTCTTGAGGATGGAGGGACCAAGGGCCTAGATTTGGGCATGATGGGGGGAAAGTGGTACAATATTATATAGTACTTAAAAATAGTGATAACTTTAAGAAACCCTCCTCAAAAAAGATATAAAATCCAAGAAAATATTTCATTTTTTAGGGAAAAATATTAATTTCTATTGGCAAATCTTTCTTTTTTTCAAAAAAATAATAATTTTATTGGCAATATTTTTACATCACTAAAATTTTGTAGAGAATATTGGCGAATCTTGAAAAATAATAGGAAAATGCATTAATTATGATGGCAAATCCTTCCAATCTAAAAAAATAATTCTTATAGAAAAGTAGGGGTTTGAGGGTGGAAATTATTGATGGGTTTAAGGGGTAGACTATAATATTTACTTGCCACCATTTATTTAAAATATAATCTAGCGACCCTTGTATTCTGCAAGGTAAAATGTACCCATGATTTGTAATGCTCATGAGGCTTAAAATTTGTTTTGGATAATTGATCTAATGACCCTCACTGTATTCTACAAGGTAAAATGTACCTGGGATCTGTAATGTGTTCATGGGGCTTGAAATTGCTTTTAGATCGTTGATCTTAAAAGATCGATGATTGAAAAGTGGTTTTCGGCCTCATGATTGTTACAAATTATGGGTACATTTAACCTCGTGGCAATTTTTTGAGTTAAATTTTTTATTAAAATAAATTCTTTGGAAATTTAAATAAGACTATAGTAAAATTTTATAAAAATGTGGCGATTCAAGTCACGTTACAACTCAAACTATTAGCCAATTTTGGATTCCCAAATTTCAACTATTAGCCAATTGGTGAATATTAGCTACTAAAAAATCGCTGCTTAAAAATTTAGTTATAAAAAAATAACAAATAATAAATAAAACTTTGAAATACTAAACACATTGCTTTTAAGAATGAAATGTTTAATATCGATATTTATATTATACTCAAAATAATGATTACAATCAAATTTTAACATTTGGCTAGCAACATTAGCATATAAAATACTTAAAAAATAGTTATAAAACATATATAATAAATAATAAATAAAACTTTCAAATATTAAACACATTGCATTTAAGAATGAAATGTTCAATATCAATGTATTTATATTATACTCAAAATGCCTCTAAGCATTCCTAAAATCCATGCCAAACTGTTCATCATTGAAAATTGTTGAACTCATCCAAGTTAAGCTCCTTCAAACTAATACCAACCAACTATATATATGACAGATCATTATCAACTTAAATATTTCCTTTGGCCCTACATCTTGTTCAGGTACTAGACCCTCCCTATACATAAGCATGTAGTGGTAAAAAAATGCAAGACATTGAGATATAACTACAAGCTTCTTCACACTCCTAGAGGCAAGTCTATTCCTCTTGAAAAAGTGGATGAAGTTATTAGTAGATTGATTTCTCTCAACAATAGAGGAACTAAAAACCTAGGACAATAGTTGAATGACTAGTGTGGTTTTCAAAGAAGTAGGCCTATGCATTGTCCACCATAGAATTGGATCCACTTGAGTTGTAGTCTCCCTATCCAACATGGTCTCTTTTGGATATCCTCTAAGAGTGGTAAATTTTGACCACATTCAATATGAATTTAATGTCAACATCTATTGTGTCATATGATGGGTTTCTTTATTAACCTATTTTATATTACTTTCATGCATACTTTTAGACACTTTTAGATATACCTTTCAGATAATACTCCTCTATTAGGCTATCTTTTCATACTTATTAAATACAGACTTGGACTTAAATCATAGTAATGGAAATATGGTTATGAAATAATAAGTATTGCATGGTTTATATGTGAGTATGCATGAATCTGGATGGAATTCTATGTTTTAATTATGGTAGTTAGTCTTGTACACATGTTTTGTGAATTAACCTTTTTGCAGCCAAGGAGGAACTGTAGCATATAACAACTAGAAGTTGTAACCCATAGCAAAAATAATACTGGGATAGCAAAACAGGGGAAGTTCCAGATTAAGCTAAATGCAATAACTATTGTTTGAAGACACTTGATGAAGATTGAACGTGCATCATTATAACAAGTTAATAAAGCGACTTGAGAAGAACTATTTTGCTGATAGGATTCTAATAAATGTTTGTGTGTTTTACATGCAATTTTGTTTTACAGAGTTTCAACTCTATTAGTATTCCTCTTTTTTTTAGTTATGGTTTGAGAAATTCAATATTGACTATATGCTCTGATATCTAGGAGTGGAAGTTAATGATTGCAATTAATTGTTGCTTAGAATAAAACCCCTTCGTGCTTCTATATAGTCAATGGTTGAGTCCTTAGAGAAGTTAGTTTATTTTTGAGTATTTCATTATCAAATGTTTTTCAATTTCATTTATCTATAGACATGATGGTTATTTGGCATGATTTTTATTGAATACAATCTGTGAAGAAGATTTTGTGTAATCTTTTGTGATATGCAATGAATGAAGTGAATTTCACATGGGTGTGTAAGATCTAATAGTTAGATTTGGTTCTAGTTAATGTGAGAATAGCCACTTGAGTAGGCCACTCAAGGTAACTATTTTTCACTTCCCTCAGAGTTATTTATTTGTGTTTGATAGTTGTTTTTTGTTTATCATTACTTCATGAATTACATGCAAGTTAAAATAGAATTCCATACTTTGATTATTAGTAATGAATGTTCATGAGCATGCATGCATTTGGTTAACCAATAGCACTCCAGAGGTTAGAATAAGTTTAGTTGTTAGTTTTGATTAGTTTTGAGTTGATACAATAATATTTTATTATCAGCAGTTCAATTATAGGTTAAGATGTAGAATCCCACAACAACTAGCACTAGTGTTTTTCTTTTACTGTTTTGCAATTATGTGAGTTTTTCAGTAAGTAGAACATCTTGAATAGGATAACTTAGGTAACCTTGAGTCTCTGAAGGCACATACAGTGTAGCACCATCACAAGTTTACAAACCTTGGGTTGACATTTTAATGTAGTCTTTGCAATGTTGAGCGGATTGTTCAGTCAAACATACCTCTAAATTGTGTAGGTTCTACCAAGTTTACAAAACATTAGTTTCTAGACTCTATATTTTTGGCATCATTGTTAGGGATGGTGCTATCTTCGTAGACTTGTTTTCTAAGCTTTCATAGTTTACATTTTCTTTTCAGCATTAGGATTGTTAGACTTAATCTTTCTCACAACACCAGAAGATACACTAGCATTGTGTAGGATCGCTACTATATAAAGCCATATTTTATGTATGCAAAGGTAGAGAGACTCTTTGGGTATATTCCTTCCCTCTACACGCCAAGAAGCCATAGCAAAAAATGGTGAATCCAATACCCAAAGCAAGGGTAATACTAAAGAAGAAATTTCCCTATCACCAACATCTACTATAGTAACAGAGGGAACATGTTGAACCATGGGGGATGTAGTGGATGATCCTGAACGTGCAACCTTTGAGTTCCCAATCACTAACTAGGAAAGGGCTACAGTGTTGAAGAACATCCCTCCTTCATCCTTACCAGTCTTTTATGGGTTAATGACTGAGGACCCAGATACATTTATGTTTGAATTTGATGTCCTATGCAGAAATTATGACTATAATTTTGATGCTTATAGGCTCAAACTCTTCCTTGCCACTCTAAAAGATACAACTATAAGATGGTTTATGGGATTAGGCAAGGATGTTGTTCCTGATTGGGATACCATGAAGACATTGTTCTTGAAGAAGTACCAAGACTATTGTAGGGGACCTGATAGGAGGAAAGATGAAATTTTTAGAATGTCACAGAAGGAGGATGAACCATTAGAAGATTATGTGGAGAGATTTCAGTTTGCCTTGAAGAAAAATCCACATAACAAGTTGTCTAAAGAATCCCTCGGGTTAGTATTTTTTAGGGGAGTCAATGATGACTATATGGATGCCTTCAACCTCATTGGAAAAGGAGATATCTCTTAGATACTATTTGAAAACATCTACAAGTAAGGTCTGCAATAATTATTCTAAGACCTTCACTAAAAAACTAAGAGGAGATAGGACATCCACTATTGGCAAATCATCTACAGGGGTTTCAAAGATAGAATTAAGCAATTTGTTGTCCAACATGAAAGAGGAAATTATCAACCACTTAGCCACTCAGTTGGATACTCTTCACATCAAAAAGAAGCAATAGGAAGCTGAGGCAATGCTCACTGAATACTTCCCAAGCTATAGGAAAAGGAAAGCAAACTATAAATGCAAGAGGGTGGCTAGCATCCAACGTGATAAAGTTGAGAAACCTGATTTTTAGCCACTTGAAGGAGAGGATGGAAAAATCTTTTATATAACTCAAAGAAGGCCATGGAAAAAAATACAAGGTATGCCACAAGACCCTCTTAGCTTTAATTCATCCTTTCCCATCGAAAATCCAAACTTTTCTATTTGGAACTCTCAACCTTGGCTAGCAAACTAAAATCAATGGAAAAACCCTCAACAATGGCCACAACCCGAGAAAAATTGGAACCAACAATAGCCAAATCCTTGGCCACAAAAAAATATGCAGGGATCCAATTATAATCCCCAATGGCCAACACAACAGAACCAATGGCAGCCTCAATGGAAAAAAGGTCAGCAATGGTAGCAACAAAATATGAACTATCAGCAGCCTATGCTTCCACCTCAACCACAATAGCAAGCTATTATGTCTCCATAAAATTCTACATCCCATCCACCCAAGCCACCACAAATACCTACCCAACCTACACCTAACCCTAACAACAAGCCTTTTTAGCAGGCTTATACTAACAGAACTATGCAATACCCCACTTATGGGGTAGAGGTGAGTGATTTCCACCTCAAATCAAGAAAACAACTTGTTGGACTTTCATCCCCTCAAATTATTGAGATAAAGGATGAGGGACCTATAGTTGAAGCTTCAAAAAAAACACCTTTGGAACCCAAGTCAAATCAGGTACACAAAACTACCTTAAGTCCAAAGCCTCCTTTTCCTGAACACTTAGCCATTCAAAAGCATCAAACACAGGCTAAGACAGATCTCCTAGGCCAATTAAAGGATGTGAGCATTAAGATTCCACTCATCCAAGCTATCAAGCACATCCCTATTTATAATAAAACTGTGAGGGACCTATGTCTTAAGAAACCAAGAAGGAAAAGAAAGAATCATCAGACATACCATGTTTTGGGAAACCTTGCTAATATCATGTTGGAAACATAACTAAATTCCTAAATATATGGACACTGGTAGTCTAGTAGTGAACATCAATATTAATGGAACTCTTATCAATAACACCTTGATTGACTTAGGGGCAACAATCAATGTTATGACTAAAGAAACAATGCAATTACTTCAGTTAGCCAACCTCAGACCTACACAAACTATTTTACAATTAGTTGATAGGTCAACAGTCAAGCCTGAAGGAATCATTGAAGATTTAGTTATTGCATTGGATTCTTGGGAATATCCTATTGATTTCATAGTTTTATAGTCAAAGGTTAATCTTGCAGGATACCCACTCATCCTAGACAGACCATGGTTAGCTACAGTCGGTGCATTCATAGGTTGTAGGTCTAGAAATATGATAATATCTAATGGGACAGTGACAAAGAAATTGGTCCTCTACCCTCCATCCCAACCTTATGTTGATCTTGAGAAAAATATTTGGCCCACTTTGATGAGGAAGACAATTATTCTCTGTAGACATTAATGACTATAGAACACAACCCTCTATTGGATGATTGGGATGAAGATGAGTTCATTGCTCACATAATACAAAATGACTGTGGCAAGAGCCTGCAACAACAAGATTGTCTTGCATGCCTACAAGACCCCCTGCAAAGTATTATACCCAATAATTCCTCAGAAGAAATATCTCAGATCTTTCATTCCTTCCACAATAGTGTGTACAAATTATTCCAATCCTTGACCTCTCATCTGTGCAAGAATCCTCCAAATAATTGGAAGTCATGCCAAGAAAAATGTTGAGCATTAACAATGCCTTGACTAAAGAACAACATAATTCCCTGCACATAGTGTTGTAGGCACACTCAGCAGCATATGCATGGGATTACCATGATATGAAAGGAATAGATCCTGACTTATGTATGCATAGGATCTATATTGATGATGGTTATCAACCCATTAGAAAACTTCAGCAACAAATGAACCATGTCTTGAGAGAAATAGTGAAAGTTGAACTTCAAAAACTCCTTGATGTAGGCTTTATCTATCCTATATTTGATAGTGAATGGGTCTCACCTTTGGCAATTGTTCCTAAGAAAGGTGGAAAATGGAGAGTTTGTGTAGGCTACAAGGAACTGAATATGGCCACAAGGAAAGACCACTTTCCATTTCTCTTCATAGATCAAGTGCTTGATTCTTTAGCTGGGAAAAAGTATTTTTCATTCTTAGATGGTTTCAATGGTTACA
>VDFB02128934.1:0-19606 GCA_007258455.2 Sequoia sempervirens
ATCTAATATTTTTGTATCCCTTTTCGAATTATTCCTTAAAAATGACACTCTTTTCTGTCTACCCATAATACAATGTTCACAAAATTTAAATTCAGTACTTTTTATTCTAGGGAAAAGGTTTTGCTCAGCAAGTATTTTTAGGCCTCTTTCTGTCATGTGTCCAAGTCTTTTGTGCCATAAATCTGCTGCAGGCTCCTCTGCAACAATAGCAATATCTGACTTTTGCAACTTTGACTTTAATGTATAAAGAGTGCATGTTTTCTGCCCCTTTGCAACAACTAGCGAACCCTTTACGATTTTCCAGCATCCCTTGCCAAATACTATATGGCAGCCTTCATCATCTAGCTTTCCAGCTGAAACTAAATTCATTCCAAGCTTTGGTACATGCCTGACCTGTTTAAGCAATAAACTACAACCATCTTCTATTTTTATTAAAACATCCCCCACTCCCTCAATATTACATAAATTATTATTACCCAAGTGAACCTTACCCAAATTACCAGATTTATAAGAAATAAAATTTTCTCTACTTGGGGTAGCATGGTAGGAGGCTCCAGAATCTAAAATCCAATCAATATCATGATTAGAAGCACAAAGGCATGCATCCTCATATGAAACAGTAATTAATACCTCACCATCTGATGCAACAACCGTAGTATCTTCATTTGCACTTGCTAGTTTTTGTTCCTTTTGCTCTCGCTTCCAAAATTGACATTCTCTTTTCATGTGTCCCAATTTGCCGCAATGATAATAGGTAATTCTGCCTCTTCTTGATTTTGATCTTCCTCTTGACTTCGAACGCCCTTGTCAGTTCCGATCAAATTTTCTACCGCGATCAGCTAGGGCTAAGGCTTCTCCTCCCTGGTTCTCTGTCATTGATTTACGTCGCAGCTCCTCATTCATTAAATTGCTACTAACATCATCAAACTTTAGAGTTCCTCCAGGTGCCGAAGTGCTAATAGCTACGATCAAATTCTCCCAACTATCTAGCATTGAACACATTAATAAGATGGCTCTAATCTCATCATCCAAAGTGATTTTAACAGAGGCAAGCTGACTAGTAATTATGTTGAACTCATTTAAATGTTCTGCTACAGAAGCACCCTCCTTCATCTTGAGATTGTATAGTTTTTTCATCAAAAAAACTTTATTTGATGTTGTGTTCTTTTCATATAGATCATGAAGCTTTTTCCATAATTCTGCTGCTGTCTTCTCTCCGGCAACATTAAAATATACATTTTTAGCCAAATATTGACGAATGGTTGCAACTGCCTTTCTATCCAACTTTTTCCAATCTTCATCCGTCATCGTTGTGGGTTTCTTTGATATTCCTTCGAGTGGCAAATACTGATCTTTCAGAATTAATATGTCCTCCATTTGGGATTTCCATAGGGAAAAATTAGCCCCATTTAACTTCTCCATGTCACTCGTTGTGACCTCCATGCTGCTCAATGAAAGAGAGAAATAAAACCTACACACACCAAATCTTCCAGCAACTTTGCTCTGATACCAGTTGTTATGAATTTAAACCAGAATAAAAATAATAACAGCAGCAATAAAATTAAAACACAGTAAATAAAGTAGACAACAAATAAGACATTGACAATAACACAGAGATTACGTGGAAAACCTCCAATGTGGAGGAAAAACCACGGGGCAAGGATCAATAGCTTTTATTATCTCAGAAAATCTTTTACATCAGGAGCTTTTCGAAAATCATACTTCATCAATAATGCAAAGGAGAGATAAATATTGGCATATTTATAAAATGCTTTTCGAAATAAGAAGTTTCTGGATAATACGAGGAGTTTCTATTTGAATTAGATTTTTCTTAATTCGAAATAGAAGTTTCTTGATTTCTATTCGAATTAGATTTTTCTTAATTCGAAATAGAAGTTTCTTGATTTTTAAATTTAGTCTTCAGAAAACTTGATCCTATGAGTTCACTTACTTTGGATGTCTAGTTCCATGTAGTCTCTTCCCAAAATCTTGATGATGCCATATTTACCTATAATTTATCAGCTCTAAAATTGTACTATCTTGTTACCAAGAATTGGCCCACAATAGGTCAATTCCTTGTGCTAAGCATATAAAAATAATAAAGGTGCCCTTGCATTGAATAATGTGGAATATACAAGGAGCGCTCATGTGTAGTTTATTGTGGGTGTTGTGGATTCATTAATGTTGAGCTACAAGGTGGGTGAGGAACATGAAGTTAGATCAGACAACCTATCCAATTGAATGTGCCAATGAATCCAAAATTCCACTCGCTATCTTGAAATTAAATTGACATACTAGATGTCATGTATTAATTAGACCTTCTCATTCATAAATACCATTAACCAACTTAAATTCTTCATTATTATGAATGAAAATGTTGAAAAGGAATTTTTCCAAAAAGTTCGATCGTGTGATTGTAGTGATAGATGCTTGCCTTATCGAATGATAATTTTCCCAAGTTCAATAGAGGATGGAATTTATTTTTCATTTTCCATAGCTCCTCTCTTTTAAGGCATTCATAATTATTTATGAGTCTCCTTCTAATGTGATATTCCCGACCCCTTTTAAATGTGTCTATTTGATGGCAAGGGTGACAACTAAAGATTCTATCTCGTTGTTTGTACTAGTCACCACGTCCTTACTGTTTGGATTCGTAGTTTTTAATGATAGACCATGTATTATATTCTAACACGGTCCGGATGCACACACAGGCTCTAAAAGGAATCGGCCGAAAAAGCGTGGCAGAGGAGAATAATCATGCTAAAACAGAAAATCAGAGACGAGGGACTGCATACAATGCCAAAGGTACAAAGGTACAGGGTTGTTTCTGTGCAACCAAATATTACACACTGCATACAATGCTCAAAATTTGCCATTGCCATCATTTCAGTTCACAGTTTATTCGTTTCATCTTGCATGGAATTTTCGTACCTGCACATGCTTTTGTCATTGTTCATGAATGCAGACCGTTTGTTGATTTTGAATCTCTTTCAAATCAGTCGAGAAAATATCAGCATAGTCTCATACTCGTAGAAAAGCAATCGGCCGAGAAAGCGTGGCAGAGGAGAATAATGAGGCTGAAAGAGTAAAGAAGAGACAAGGAACTGTATGGAGATTCACAAATATGTGATGAATTACTTGAAATTCGTCCAGCTTTAATGAATGGCTATTTCAACACATGAATTGCTCCTTTCGAGCGGTACAACGAAATATTAACACACTGCATGCTGTCTCGAAATTTTCCATTGCCATCATTTCAGTTCGTACTTTATTCGTGTCACCTTGCATGGAATTTTCGTACCTGCACATGCTTTTGGCGTTGTTGCATACCGTTTATTGAATTTGAATCCCTTCCAAATCAACTATACGATTATTGAATGGCGTGAGCGGGGTATTCTTTTATATAGAGATAGAGACAGACAAAGACAGTCACAGAGCTAGAGAGAGCATCGAAGAGAGACAGAGGCAAAGATAGAGACATAGATAGAGATAAAGAGTTAACAGATGTTCTTCGATCTTTGATTTTCAGTCGAGAAAATATCAATATAGTCTTGTACTCTTATATCAAATCTTGATATAACCTCCTTATAAAAATCTACCCTCAACAATAACAGTTTTGGTCACATAATATTTTTTATTACTGCTTGACTGTTTATATAAATATGGTAATATTATATAATAAAGTAGTGATAAACTCATTCCGGAAGGCTTGAGTATGTGGCCTCCAAAGATAATAAGGCACTCGAGGTATTGGAGGTATTAGAAAAAGCAATAAGAGGGTATAATACTAGTAATGCGTTCATCACCAAGACATTGAATGGGAACATAACAAATTATGCAACCATTCTCGTTGAATATTTGTTTTTGAGAAGTATATTGAAGGGTAATATTGGACACTATATTACTAGCACTTGCAATGGAAGGAAGGGTTGGGGCGGGCGACAGAGGGTAGGGAGGCATTAGAGATCCATATATAACAGTGTTATTCGGGGATGTGTCCCCGACTCTAAATCCCTTATCCCCGTCTTGGGGACAGGGGACAGAGAGGGGATGACAACAACGTACTATGTGTTTTTTATTTTGATTTTCATATCATAATTGAAAAAATAACTATATGGAAGCAATGTAGCCTTTGGGCATTTTGTTATGTGTTTATAACTTGTATGTTATTGTTTAATATCACATGCATATTGACAATGAATTTTGAACTCTGAATACATATTGAGTATTGACAATGAATTCTTAACACAAATGTTATATGCTAAGTTTCTATAATGTATATTTGCATGATTATCTATGTTTTCATATGAATATTTAAAATTTCCCTATATATTTAAATTTTTCTATATTTTATATAGTCGTCTCCAAAATTGGCTTGAAAAATCGGGGACTTGGGGACTCGTCCCGCCGTCCCTTGTCGTCCCCGTCCTAGAAACTCAAGGTAACATTGATATATAAGTAAGCATGGTATTGTAGTCTAGTTTGAAATATATACAATAATGATTGTAAAATATACAAATTTCTTTTATGGCCATATCACATCATTACATAACATCAACACATACATTGGGAGCTATAACTCAAATGCTCCCTAATGATTATCCCAGGGGAAGGCGGGAGGGGGAGGGGCAGCAGTGCAATGGTTACGTGGATAGAGATCTATATAAGTAAGCATGGTATTGTAGTCTAGTTTGAAATATATACAATAATGATTGTAAAATATACAATTTTTGGTAATGCATTTGTGCTTATAGCAATTTGAATGATACTTTCATAACAATTATAATTATGGCATTTGTGTTGTTCATGAATCCATTTGGTTGTAATCAAAATGAGTCTTTATATGGCCGTATCACATCATTAAATAACATCAACACATACAATTAGAGCGACAACTCAGATGCTCCCTATTGATTATCCTTATTGACTTGATAATATTTGAGGTGTGCAAAAAAGTCGATGTACATTTAATATTTACTTCTTTGACTTTTACAATCAATAAAGAAGTTAACAGAGTTACATAATAAATGCATTGTTAATTTTTTATAAAAGTTACAAATTATAGACAAAATATAAATAATTTTTTCATTAGTAAAGTTGTACTCATTAAGATAAGATGTATAAAATATAGAAAAGAATCCTTCAAGGCTTGCAAAGACCATATTATGTGTGTCCTATATGATCATTTCAATTCCACACATTGTCACAGAAACAAAGCGCCACAAGCAAAAGCATCATGCATGCTAATAATATAGACACCCGTTGAAGAAGTTTAGTGTAAAAATTATTGACTTCAATATATGTTAAAAGGAATGCTCTGCCCTCCTCCATCCATTTTTCATCTCTCACAAATGCTACCTTTTAACATAGATATTGTTGATATTAGGCTTAAACTACCTATGAAAGTAGGCTGCCCTGATCCTCCAGGGTCAAACAAATCTGCTCCAGAATCCTCAAATGCATTTGTTCCCAAGCTTGTCTCCACAACAATGGTGGAAGTTTCTACAAAAAAATGTTGCTTACTCCATTGATACATTCCTAGAATGTGCCCTTGTTGGATGCTCCATAAGACTTTGGCTGAGTCATTCAATGCTTAAAATATGTTATATCCTTTGTTTGGGGGTCCAAAATATCACTTTTCAAATTACTATAGTGGGGGCATGGCTACTTCAGTCATTTGATGCTATGTTTCAAGAAGGTTCTTGCTTTATGTGTTCTAGTGCTTTCTTTCTATATTTTTGGTCTATTTACTTTGATCCATAATTGGATGTGCCAAAGGAAGTTCTAGTTTGGGTAAGCTTACCCCTTTCTCCCATTGTTTCTTAGTTTTTAAATTGCTTCTATGTGGTTGTGGCTATTTCAAAATCATATTTGAAACCAAAGAAGAGTGGGAGGGGATATTTCACGGATGTTTCTGGTTAATGAATTCTTGTGCTTTCATTCTAAATTATTGGTACTGCCAATATAGAGAACAACCAATGCTCTGAGAGCCAGTTTCATTTGTGAAGGTAGAACCTTTGTGTTGTAGAAGGCTAAGAGAAGAGGGCCAAGGAGTTTAATTTTCTTTCTTTTATATTCAAGAAAAAGCTATGGTTGTATGGAAAACCTAAGATGAGACATAATTAGGTTAAGGAAAACCTGTATAAGAGTGAATTTTCACCCTATGTGCAATTCCCCTTTTTTCCTTTGTCCACCTTAGAAAACCAAGTTCGGAGGCTTAATTCCACTTAAGCCTGCTGTTGGCAATCCACTTGGCACCTGTTTTGAGTGTCGGTGGAGGTGTTTCTGTCAGGGATGTTTCTGTCAAGGATGCCCACACGACGCGTAGACATCCACGTGACGCACTTATGTCCCTGGAAAATTCTTGCAGTTGAGCCAACAAAGGTGTTACTCTTCTCATTGGCAGTGAAGTAGTAATGCCTCCTTCGGTCGACGGACCTAAATATGGTCGTTTTCTTCCTTCCTCCTTCATATTCAGTCCTTCAACAAGCATTTCAACTCTTCAGCAGATCAAGCCTTCATTCTTGCACACTTCAAGCTCCCATTCTCACACCTTTGCATCCATTCTCACTCACTCTAAGCATTCAAGCACACCATTGCAACAAAAGATTCACTTCGTCACTTTAGTAGAGCACGTTTGGGACCACACCATTGCAACAAAGGCTTGAGTTCCTCTCATTTCTCCCCCAAGTAGCCTTGAGTTCTCTTGGTGGAGGTGGTAAGCTTCCCTCTCCTCTCCTTTATCACTTGGTTGAGTAGCATAGTACTGCATTGTAGTGTTTGTATTCTCTTTACTTTATTTCTTCTTTATCTCGTTTCCTTGGCTGTCCATGGAGGTGAAAACACCTAAATGGGGGTTTCACTAGGGTAGGTCCCTATACAACCACCCAACATTTTCCCTCTTTCTGTGTGTAGGAGTATGTGCTCTTCGAAGGATCAACTGGTGAACGAGTTTCTCAGTGAGATTCTACTTGCCCTTGTCACTCTTGCATTTCTACTTTACAACATTAGAGAACACTTTATTTGCTAGTGTCATTCTGGCCCTTTAGTTAGTTAGCTGGGCCGTTAGTCATTTTAGCAGGTTTGACCTTATCTCTGATGTTGTTTGGCCATACGGATGCCAATGCACTTTAGAGATTCCAACCTGCCACACTGTCATCCAAAGACTGTGCTTTTGTCTTTGGACAAAGAGCTCCCTGAGATGCAGAGTTGAACCTAAAGATTGACTCGCTTAGCCCAATCTTAGAACTCAGGATTGTAGAGTGGTTGTAGGACATCGTAGTCCTTATCATTCTCATCCTCAAACCCTAAACATTGCACTTAGCTAAGGTAAGTTAGGGTAGCCTCGCACATCTTGACCCTTTGTGACCTGGGGTCTTGCGCGTAGTGGTCCCCCTCTCTTACAAAACCATCTTAATGGTTTGCAAGGGTAAGATTGAATTATGTGGATCTTTCCTAAGTTTGGATGATATTTCCTTGTATGAATAATTTGATTCTATAGCAGCATCTGATTTTCTTGCTAAAAAATGTCTACAACCGAGTATAAATGAAGTGAGTGTTCTAGAAAGATTTTGAATAGTAAGCACCACCATCTAAAAATCAAACAAGAAATTTTATTAAAAAGAGAATTTTCATTATTAAAAATGAGCTTATTTTACTAAAATTATTCTTTTCACAATTTATTATTTTTATAATTATTCTGTGATGGAATTTATGTGATAGGAAGAGAAAGGGAAAATTTAGAAGGAAGAAAAAGAAGAGTAATGGGAGTAGAGAAATTTGGGCAAGTAAATACATAAAGCTAAGCATAGGACAAGAGAGGGAGAATAGGGAAGTGATCTTGGAAGAACAAATTACTGATGACAAGAAGAAAAATAGAGAAAGTCACTATTAGGGATAGAAAAGAGCATCAAGTAGCAAGTCAGAGAATGGTATACTTTTTCCATTGAAGCTTCCAAATTTCTATGTATAATGAGTAAATTGTATTTTCAGATATTACAAAGATTAAAATGAAACTTCTTAAACATACTATGGTATACTAGTTTAAAATCACCCAATCTTACCACCCACTAGCTAGGAAATATCAAAATAGAAAATTAAAGGAAATCCATGAGGGCTACACTATGAGATTGATTGAATCTACTCTCATTTTTTGGATACACACTCCAAAGATAATAGATTCAATGCTATTTGTGTGTTGGTTTATTATGAGGATTTAATTAAAGAAAAAATGGCCAATCATTCAATCTCTATAGTATATGGCCAAGGTATGGAGAGAGGCGACCATGACACATACACATCATCCTCATTGGAGATAATATTGCCATTTTTTGACACAGAATTAGACTTGCATTTGCACTCGAGTCTCCAAACGTTCCTAGTCAGCTCCTCAACTTATCCCCATAGCACTAATTGCAGCTAATTGATTTAACTTATAGCTCAACATTTTATCCAACAAATAAAACATGAAGTAAGATCCATTAGTTTAGGATACATAACACATAAAATGAAAGAACTATGATAGAAACATGAGTGATAAAAAATGAAAGAACTATGATAGACACATGAGTGATAAAAAATGAAATTTTCATTATAATCCAACCAAAAACTTTGTAACATTCACAAAAAAAAGGAAATAGCCACTCCAGTCGCTACCATGCATTCCCTAACCACAAAGAAAGAAAAACCCCTCCAAAAAAAAGAAGGAAAACCAAAAAAGTAGTTGTCTAGACTGATAGTCACCACCCCAAAAAGGAACACACACACATAATCCTAAAAAGAAAGTAACAGATTGATGGTGAGACCCCTACCATCAACCATTACACATTTGGCTAGTCATGGTAAGATTTTGTGATTAGATCATCTTCCCTGCCTTTAAAAGGGTCAGAACCTCCTTGTTCAGAAAAATCAATTTGAATTACCATGAGTAGTCTAGTCTTCAAAGAATTCTCTTGGAATGATCCATAGAGGCATATAATCAACAAAGAAAGAACATGAGGAAAAATACCAAAGAACACTATGAACATTTGCACAACATAGTTTAATCTATTTATTACTTTTTCTCAAAAGCACTTGGAAACCAAGTACCTCAGACATCATCTTAGCTTATTACTTCATTCCAACTCATCTTCAGACCCTGGAATAAAAGAATAGCCCCATGTACTCACAACACTTCCTCAAGGTCTCATCTACACATGCACAACCTGTTTTCCTCTTTTCCATAATTTTCTCAATATCCTCAACATCTTCATCCCATAGTTGACATCAATGACAACACCAGTCAGTGGACTTCCTATTGACATCAATGTAAACACCATCATTCTTGCAACATTCCAAGCCACCCTTAATATTTTGTATTGTAATATAATATAGTCGCTATAGATATGACTCCCTTGAACTCTCCCCCTACCATCAACAACATCTGATGATTGATTTCACATAGTTGGTTACCATCTCTTCTAGTCCCAATCTGAATTGATCCCTTACAAAATACCCCTAGTTCTTAACAACACCTACATGTGCATCTTGAGATTTTGAGAACATTTTATAGGAATAAAGTGGTATCCTATGAGTTCACTCTACTTTGGATATCTAATTCCATGTAGTCTCTTCCCAAAATATCTATGTATTTACCTATAATTTATTGAATTTAAAAATTGTGCATATCTTGTTACTAAGAATTGACCCATAGAAGGTTAATTCCTTGTGCTAAGCATATAAAAATAATAAAGGTTCCCTTGAATTGAATAATATAGAATATGCAAGGAGCTACTAGATTTTATTCATTTAATATGTAAGAGTAAGTGCAAGAAGTTGGGTCCACATTCAGGGAAGTGTTAGTTTTCACTTTTAAAAAAATACACATTTTTCATTTTGTCCATTTAGGCTAAAAAAAAGGCATGGTAACCCAACCTAGGCTTAGACTTGGAAGTACAAGGTCATGCAATTTCAAAGAGAAAAAACTTTGGCAATATAGCTAATGAGTTTTTTTTTAATTATTTTTTATGAAATTAAAACCCATTATATATGACAATGTCTAGTTTTCAAATATATAATTTTGTTTATGATTTGATTATTTTTTCTATTTTTTAATTAATTTATGAGGAAACAGTTTCATAAACTCAAAATGTCAGGTTTTTGTATTTTTTGAATAACTTTTAATTTGTTAATTTTCTTGTTAAAAAAATTATATAGCATCAATCTACAAACAATTCTCTACACAATGAAAAAAAGAAAATTTAAAAAATGATAAGTTTAGGTCAATTTATTGTGTCTGTACACAAGGGTTTTAAAAACCAACAATAAGGGCCAATAAAAATTTAATAAATAAAAAAATATCCTCATCAATCTTCATTATAATATACATCTTTCCCCAAAAGGAATTAGAAAAATACTTTTATTTATATCAAATTATGGTGTTCATACCGTCATGGTATGACCCTAAAAAGCGACTTTTAAAAGTGGTTTTATACATACATATTAAAATATTTTTTTATCATCACGGGTATTAGAATAAATTACATATTTGAAAAATAGACTCAAAATACTAAATTTCATATTACTTGAAATTTTAAGATTCAATGTGCAAGTGCTTCAAATTTTAAGTCCAATTGTGGAAATTTTTTGAAAATCAGGAAAAACACTTCCACTATTTGAACATTTTGTGGACCCAACTTCTTGCACCTTTCATAAGTCTCATGTGTAATTTGTTGTGGACGTTGTGGATTCATTAATGTTGTTACATAGTGGGTAAGGAACATGAAGTTGGATCAAACAACCTATCCAATTGAATGTGCCAATAAGTCCAAAATTCCACTCACTATCTTCAAATTAAATTTGCATACTAGTTTTCATATATTGATTAGACATTCTCATTCATGGATATCATTAACCAAATTAAATTCTTTATTATTATGAATGATAATTTTGGAAAGGAAACTTTCCAAAAGATCGATCTTGTGATTGTAGTGATAGATGCTTACCTGATTGAATGATAATTTTCCTAAGTTCAATGGAGGATGAAATTTATTTTGCATTTTACATAGCTTCTCCCTTTAAAGGCATTCATATTGAAGCCCCATTGAAATTGAATTTCATAAAATTTAGAGAGGGGGTGAGTATGTATCCTATTGTCTCTTGAGTTTTTGAATATTCAACCTTGTCAAGCACATTAATAATGGTGGAAAATAATACTTTTCTCTCTTAGTAACATTAAATAATTGGGGGTGGTGGGCCTAGCTTGATTGGCTAAAGTATCTTGTTGCATGCAAGAGGTCACAAGGTCTAGTCTCCCCACCATCCCTGTGGTACCGGAGGGCGTGTTGTGCCAACATCACCGATCACATGAAAAAAGTTTACCAGGTGCACTATAGTTTATAGGGGGACAAATACCTGACCAATTCTTGCAATTTATAAAAAAAAAAATATATATATATATATATTAAATAATTGAAGTTTTGTATGCCCACCATCAAGGTGCATTTTAGTAGCATTTGTGGGTTTTGGTAAAGAAAATTCTAACTTATCCAGGGTTTCATAATTTATATATAAATTGTAGTGGTGATAAAAAATAGTTCTCCAAGTGTTTTGATATGTTTCCTATGTTTTGAGCTAGCCCTGTTTTAAACTTTGTGTTGAAATTGCTATAAAGTGCCAAATCGCACCATATACAGTTACCTTGAGATACAAAATTGTTATCTAGTTGAGAGAAATTTTCCTCCAATGATGTCACACAAGATCAATGTTGCTACACACATTTTGACCTTGTTGAATAAAAAACAAATTAAATCTCATAAACGATCTAGGATGGGATCAAACAGTTTTATAGTGGTGTTCCTAGCATCATCAAAGAAATTGAGGGAAAATTTCCATGTTGAAATACTTTCCAGATTAAGATATTTTAAAATTTTAATTTATCAGTGGGTAATTTACAAAAAGAATTAATAGACGATTCTGGATACTCAAAGAAGATATACATTATGGGTTATTATTTGAGGATGTTCCATATCATTTGGTTAAAATTTAATGCAAAAATGTGTTAGGAATTGAGTGCGGAAAATATCAATTAAATGCAAATAAAGATTAAACAGAGGAATGAAAATACACATAAATAATAACAGCGAGAGAATTTTTGATGTGGTTCACCCAAAATTGGGTTACATCCACCAACAGAGAGTCCAATACTATTATCCAGTAAATCAAACTGATTACAACAAATAATCCTTGCAACTCAATACCATTGTAAATGCTACAATACAATATCAAAAGAAATCCTAACCCTTAGTTGTTTTATCAAGACTTATGTCAGTTACAAAATAGGATTTTTTTTATGTAGCCAATAGAAAAATAACACCTGATTCCTTTATAAAATAATAAAAGTCATTTGAGGTTTTAGGGGTGCTGCTCCTCAACCCTGCATTGTATTGTGATAGTAAGCATGCCAGGGGTGTTGCCCTTGGACCCCGCAAGGGGCATTGCCCCTTGACCCCATCTTGGGGGCACTGCCCCAAACCCCCGTTGAATAATTTGGGGGAAAACCATGTAGATAAAAGTGGGGAAAATTTAACCTCTGAGTCTGATTAGGCTCCATATAACAACAAAATGAGTATCTAGTAGAGAGTTTAAATTTTCCAAGTTTTCTATCAAAATTGTGAATTTAGGTTTTAAATTTACAAAATCCTCCAAAAAATCAACTTATGATTTTGAAAAGTTAAATTGTTTTAAAAAATTTAAAGAGGTTAGAAGGCCTCCATCAGAACCCAAAAAGGTTCTCATAACGTTGTTAGAACTCAACATGGTTATGAGAACTATCAAATTCCTTGACAACTATTTTTACAACAAATGTTAAAGAAAATATTGATGCATCAGAGATGTTGAGTGGTTTTAAAACCTCCATCAATGCTTGCAACGGTTCTGATAACTACTTTAAGGGTTGATATGTTATTTGGAAAAAGAAGGGTGAGAGAGAGTCAAAAGTCATTAGTATTTTGTATTGATGTTGAAACTGACTTTAGGAGTTGAAATGAGTTTCTAAACTTCTTCCTTCCTCTAATAATGAGCATGAAGATTTAGGAGATCTATGTTGAGGCATCAATAAGGATTATGGACTATTAGGAAAAGTACCTTAGATATAATGAATTCCATGGTTAATGGAAATGCACAAAATAGATTTATTGAATTAGCTTAGAAACTCTCAAGAAAACATAACTCATAGGCATATATGCTAAGTATAAAAACATGAAACACATTCATTTGGTGAAGATGTACTAGTAGATAAGGCAATAGTGATGGATGTATCATGATGAATTTGACAATTTAACTAAAAAATATCTTTCTCCACTTTATAATGCAAAAAGAGATCATCTACTCTCTTGAGCCATAATGTACCTAGCAAATTCTCAAGGGTAACATTGGTAGATATATTAAATTTCATAAAACAAAAGGATCATTAGTACTATGCTATATGTTTTCAGAGTTTTTGCAAGGTTTTAGAACCTATGTCAGGCCCCAACAAGGTTCTTGAAACCCTACTAGAGCTTGACAAGGGAAACATAAAATTTAGTTTGTGCATCTATCAGAGAGATAATTTAAACACTTTGAGCTTGATTTCATTTTGTTGGATGACAATTAAGTTTTCAACACTTTATGATAAAATTGGGTCTAAGGTAAATTTTCACTTTGATCAACTATTACTCAAGCTCAGTGAGAATATATTTGCATAATAAAAGTGGCATTCCACTAGCAAGTTACTTGATCCACCATTTCTATTTGTCTCTAACAAAGAAGACAAGTATATGATTTCACACCTAGATGGATATATGTGTTGTTATGGAGTTGTAACTTTTTTTTAATGTCTTAAGGCTAACTTATTAGCTTTAGGAAGAGTATTTAACAATGGACCCTTCTTCTTCATGTTTAAATGAAATTTCTAAGAATATCTCCCTTGTCTCATTTTCTAGTTGACTTGCCTCCCTAATGCAAAACAATACTTTATTGGTTAATTTTATCTTATTCAAATAACACCATGGTTAGGAATACTACCTAGAAAGGATGGTTAGACACAAAATTTGTGACAAATATAGTCATTTCTCTTCCAGATCTCTTAAACCTATCCTCTTTTCCTACAATATGTAAACAAGCTGAAGCAGGTGATTCATTTTATACAAAAAATATAAAGATAGTTAGTGTTTTGGACTACACTCTTTATTTCATGAGTGATCCTTGGACACAAACCATGAAAATGAAATCCAAATCCAAAATAGGTTTCATAGACAGTACCCCATCAAGAGGCATCTCCAAGATGTTTCCAAGTTGTTTAGAAGGATGCAACAAGAGGGTATAAGGCCTAGAATGGTAGTATACATACATTGGTGGATGCATATGCTAAATCAAGACTACATACCAAAGTAGAGGATATATTTTTCATGAAATGAAGGATGAAGGTTACTCTCTAAATTCTTATACTTACCTTGCATTGAATTATGCTCTAACACTAGTAGGAAAATAAAATAGAAGAAGAAGGCCTTCTTGAGCGAATGATAAGAAAGGGTTTCCCCCAAAAATCGTTCACTTAAATCAACTAATTTTTGCATGTGGAATTTAGGGAGTTGAAAAAGGAGATTAAGACTATTTGGATGTGTAATGCACAAAGTAAAAGAGTACAATGAAGACATTCAATCTTCTCGCAATTGAGGGTGAAGTTGAGTTCAGAAGTGTTCTCTACATCCTTGAGAGATCTGTTGTGCATGTTTTGCACACACGCCCTGCCTTAGGCTGGGACCCCCCTCTTTTTCACTTTTGATGGCTTGTTCCTGCTCTTGCTGGGTCATTTTTTCTCTTGCCTCAGTTTGCATGCCCTTGTCCTTGAGCCTAAGTTGGTCACATGCCTTGAAGCGATCAAACACCCCTTGACCAAATTCATTTGCCCACTTGAATTTCACCAAGTATTTTGCTTTCACGGAAGTGCCCTTGCGGGTTTCCCTTCACCCATTGCCCCAACATCCTCCAAGCCTTGTGGACCCGCAGCTATGGGTCGCCTCTTGCGGGTCACCATTCTCATTTCATTGGTGAAGCAACGATTGATGCCCAACTTCCGACCGCATGGTGGGATCTGCACTTAGTTTCTCCATCTGAGCCTAAACCAAGCATTCAAATGAGTGTGAGTTTCTGCATCTCACCTAACTTGGGTTCACCATACCAAGAAATCAATGCATGTCATTAATGAAAATTGGCCTATAAATGCTACTTCCTGCCTATCATTTTACCTGGGGCATTCGAATCTGAGAGAGAAAAAAGTCCCTCCTTCCTTTTTTAGCCTTTTTCCTTGTTCCTACTGACTTGGTCCTTGCTCGCTTGCTTCGCTTTTTCCTTCATTTTTGAATTTGGGGATAAGTTTCCTATGGATTTGGGATGCTTTTGTGATTCCTAAGTGAACTGCCAAAGTTTCGTTAAGTTTCAGGAAGTTGAAGAAATTTCCTTGGGTTCGCCATCCCTCCATCACCATCAGAACTTTCTTTGCGGGCTGCCGTCCCTCCATCGCCATCAGAACTTTCCTTGTAGGCCACCATCCCTCTGTTGTTGTTGGAACTTTCTTTGTGGGTTGCTGTGTGCGGGCCACCATGTACTCATTACCATTTTAAAAGGGTGGTGACCCTCCGGCTTCCCCCTTCCAAATCTCTGCATTTCCAGAATGGGTGCAAACTTCAAGTTTCATCATCTAGGGCCCATAAATGATTGTCTTTACATGCCTAAAAGGGTTTGCATCAAATTTTCCATGTGTTTAGACATTGCAAAAATTTCCTTATGGGCCGTTGTCCCTCTGTGGCCGTTTGAGAACTTTCCTTGTGGGCCGCCATCCCTCCGTGGCCATTTGAGAACTTTCCTTGTGGGCCGCCATCCCTCCGTGGCCATTTGAGAACTTTCCTTGTTTGCCTCCATCCCTCCGTGGCCATTTGGGAACTTTCCTTGTAGGCTACCATCCCTTTATGGTTGTTTGGGAACTTTCCTTGTGGGCCATCATGTGCGGGTTGCCATGTGCTCATTTCTATTTTAAAAGGGTGGCAATCCTCCGGCTTGCCCTTACCAAATTTTTGCATTTTTCAAAATTAGTCAAATCTTAAGGAAGTATGTCTTAGCACTCTTTCTACCCATTTTCCCACACACTAAAATTGAAAAATCTCAAATTTACTAAGTTTTGTAAAGTTGCGGGAATTTCCTTGCGAGCCGTTGTCCCTCCATTTCCATCCGCAAGAACTTTCCTTGTGGGCCGCTGTCCCTTCATTGTCGTCCGCAGGAACTTTCCTTGCAGGTCGTTGTCCCTCCGTTGCTGTCTGTGAGAACTTTCCTTGCAGGCTAGCGTCTCTCCATTGCCATCTGTAGGAACTTTCTTTGTGGGCTGCCGTCCCTCTATTTCCATCCGTGGGAACTTTCCTTGTGGGCCATCGTCCCTCCATTACCATCCATAGGGCTTTCCGTAAGAACGCCATCCGCTTCTTTGTGGATTTTGTTGGGAACTTTCATGCAAACCACCCGATCCCGCCGTTGCCATCGGGTGGGAACTTTCCTTCGCCGGACCCGCGGGCCCTCCTATTGCCATTCATGGGAACTTTCCTTGGTCATTTGTCCCGCGGAGATCTATCCGTTTGTTGTTACCGTCCACTATCACGCCATTGTCACCGTCCGTTGTCCCCTTTACCATCCTGCATTAAAGGTAGATACGTCCCTTCGCTGGAGTAATGCGGCTGGATTGACATCTCCATTTGTGGGTTAGATACGTTGCCCCTGGCGTTCACTATCCCTTTGCCGCCCATCCACTATCTCTACGCCATTGTAGATCCATTTGCCATCGGTGTCGCCCATGCGTGGTCATCCAGCTATGCGTCATCTGGCGTCCATCGCCATCCATTGTCCCGCTGTCGTGACCATGTGGCCCACGCGATGAACCGCTGTTTATGTTTGTGGTCCAAATGAGCTCTAAATGTGGAATAATGATGAATATTATGATCTTTTAATGACGCATGGGTGGATCTAACAAGCAATTTGTAGGATTTGACTAACATTTGCCTTGATTTGCGTATGAAAGAACTTACCACACTTCATGTATGCAAGATTTATGGAACTTATCGCGAGTCCGTGTGGGAGGCCCATTGAGAAAGCTGAACAAGGAAAAGTAACGTTGCTCTTGTCACCATTCATTTTATGCTCGCCTCTCCCCCTAACATCCATCAACAAAGCTGACATTAGAAGGAGGCCTATGTTAAGGAAGTTGGTGACAAAAATACAAAGGGTTGCCTTGAAGGTGGTTGGGGAGAGAGGTTGTTTCCTCCCTCCAAAAAAACGATCATGATTTGTCAGGAGCTACCCACACAAATTAGAAGCACTATGTTCACTCTTCAACAATACAAATCTGCAAATACAACCCACTTGATTGATTGAAAGGATGTTGCCAACACATCAATGCAGTTACCTTAAGTGAGTGGTTTACACTTTCGAAGGAAATTGGATTTTCCATTCACCATCTTTGAATGGAGTTTGGCCAACCCATGGTTTGACCGACAAAGGAAAGCCCGAATAAAAAAACATATTCAAATGGGTTCAATCAAACATGGGTTCGACCAAACCCCTTCAATATGACAAAAAAAAAAAATTGTTTCATTTTAACTGTCACTTTTACTTTGTTCTTTTACCAGTCACTGTCCCTAGTGCGCGCGGTGAACAGAGTCTGTGATGGTGACAAAACAAGGTTTCTCTCTCCGGCGAAAGCAAATTTTCGTTCGTCTCTTCAAAGTTCATCATTCCAGTTTGCATATTGAGCACTATTGAGCACTAGGTATTTAAAATTCAATTTTTTTAGAGTTCAAAATGCATCTATTTGTTTAATTTCGAAACCCTAAATGCAAATTTTTTAAAATTTGTTGAATTCAAATTGCACTTGTTTGAAAGTTTTTAAAGCATTTTCAATACAGTATTTTGCTTCCCCGTTTTGCATATATTTTTGTCTTGTTAAACACCTTTCATGAGAAAAATGAATATCAAAACTATCAACTATCTGTTAGGGGATGAGAGGTCTATAATTTCAATGCATCTACACCTTTTCAATGCATCTACAACATTATTTCAAGTCTCAAATGCTCCAACATCACCTCCCCATCATCTACCATTTCGTAGTGGACACCTTAACTATCATCCAACTAATAACACAACAAATAAACTAAGCACATATGTCACAAAATAATTTTAAAACTACAAATTTAGGGTCAAACTTGTAGATGAAAATGTAAATTCCATACATGTAGGAGTGAACCATGAAAGTCATATCTTGGTTTGTTAAGGTTTCATAATATTAAATCTTATAAAAAATAAAGAATCATATCATTGATTATGTGCATTACAATAAAATATCTCCATTTAACAAATGAAGCTTAAAACCCTAACCCTCTTTGTCAATTCTATAGTGTGCTTGTCTAGTATTTTTAAATTCAATTGTATGTTCGAAGGTAATTTGTGTATTTACTTATTGTATTTATTTATCCTAGATAATTAGAAAAGAAAACTCTAAAGAAATTATTTTCTTTTCATTTTGGCAAAGCCATTTAATTTGGTATGTCCTACGATTTGGCCATAAAGGTTTTCTTGAATCTTATTTAGTTTTTAGATTTAAGTGCTTTCTCATTGTCTAATTTCTTAATCAAATCTAAACATTGTTAGATCCTTATTTCCTTCTAATACCAAAATCATCCTCTTTTCCTAGTAAGAAGTCATAGTTCAATCCCACCATGGTTGTGAATCAAGCTAAAATTGGTATGATTGGGAATATGCATGATACTAAATTTATCATAATGGAGAAGAATCATTTGACCATGAGGCCCTTGTTGAGAAAATAGTAATCAAGATATAGCTTTGATGCACACAACCTTTCTTTGGATCTTGCAAATTTGGCTAGTAATATTAATCCTAGTACAATGATTGATCTCCTTCATATACTATGTTGATTAATAAGCCATGTGGAAAGAAAGTACTTAAAGTTAAATGGGTAAAAGGATAAGCTCAACAATCCCTTTGAGTGATGTGCCATTTTCCCTCCATCCCAAGCTTCTTCTTCATGTATTCCTCCTTATTGTTTTACTCCTATCTATCTTATAATGCAATTTATTTCTCCTTCCACCAAATCTCCCCAAATTTATCCTCTCCTTTTTCCTAGATCTCATCTCATGCTTACTTATTATGATGCACATAGTTCTCTTGTCTCCACATTAGTTCTCATTAGTTTTGTTTACACTTCCCATGTTCCCCTCACTGTGATATTCCTACGCAAGTCTTTGTCACTCCACACTCATTTATTATGTCACGACAAATTTATGCACCACCTTCCATTTCTCATCTTGCCACTTTCATTCATGTCCTTAATCCTAGTGTGCCTCTATCTACCCTTGACATTAATGTTTAAAGTCTTGTTGAGATGAAAAGTAATGTTGATTCCTTACCTAATGGAAACAAAAAAAGACATACATATAAAAATCAAACACAATTCAATTTCTATTGAAAATTTTACATATCCATTTTTTGTTCGATTTTTGGATCCTAGATTTGAGATGCACAATGTTAAAGG
>VDFB02128935.1:0-12798 GCA_007258455.2 Sequoia sempervirens
GAGTTGACCACCCAGTTAGTTAGGAATTAGTTAGAAATTTTTTTTCCTATAAATAATGGTCAGATGCCCCTTTTCACAAGGTTGGATGTTCTGAGATTGTACTTGCATTTTTTAGTTTCAAGTAATTCAGTCTTATTATTGATATGATGTAATCATGTTTTCAATGAATAAAATGATACTTTGATTTGTTGCATCTGAGTTAGTTTAGGGAAGACTCATTCAATGGGGCCCACTTGGTGAGAATTCCATCCATTTATTTTAATAGTTATTTTTTCGTTTAGTAATTAGTTTCAGTCTCAATAGTTGTTTGTTCTTGTAACCATTGGAACTCTGTTCTATGATTGTTCCTACAACCAAGGAAAACAAAGTAAATTCCTGTCTATTTGCTAAGATTTCAAAATTTTCCATCCATTCTAGTTCAGTTGTTGATGCTCAATTTAGTTGATAATTCATGCGTAGTACTTATGCTAGTTCCCTTCAAGAATTTTATTTTCAGTACTGTTTCTTTTCTAGTTGTATGATAAGGATGACTATAGTTGAGTCCTAGTGCACATACAGTGCTGACCCATTTCAAGTTCACATCCTTGGGTTGACAATGAAATTAACCTTCATGATGAGAAAGATAACTACTTAGTACAAATATCTAATCTCTAAGTTACAACTTTAAGGGCTTAGTTATTAAACCATTAAAGGAGGCCAACATTTTTGGTGCCATCATCGGGGATGGTGTCAAATAGGAAGTTATTTGGAGTCATTTCTAGTTTCTTTTTTGTTTTAGTATCTCTGAAGTTTGTTCCTAGAATACCCTTCATTTAAGAAAAGTAATGATATGCTATTCTTTCACCAATTCTTTATGTGAGTTGGCTAATACTGAGTTAATACCATATGCATAGAGGCAGGAGAAGAGATGCTCATGGGAGATTCCTTCCTAATGACCCTAATCCTGATAACCAGCTAGTTGAGTTTCAAAATATGCCAATAGATGAAGAAGAAGAGGAGGAAAATCCTTTTGTTGATACATTTCCCAATTTGACCAGTTCTAAAACTTCCTCTGAAGAGCAAGCTACCCAAAACTTGATTGAGAATCCATTTTCTTTGGCATTCCATCAAGCAAATGTGGCTAGCCAAAATACAAATAGACCTAACCAACCATCTTTTACATTTCCTCTCACCCACCAGAATGAAGTTGATAACCTCAAGAACATCCCTGCTTCAGTTCTTCCTAGGTTTTATGGGCTTGTAACATAAGAATTTGACACTTTTTTGTTTGAGTTTGATATCCTCTGTAGAAGCTATGACTATACTAATAATGCTCATAAGCTTAAATTTTTTCCTACCACCTTGAAAGAAGTTGCATTAAGATGGTTTATGAGCTTAGGTAGGAATAGTGTAGAGACTTGGGATAATATGAAAACAAAGTTTCTTGAGAAGTATAAATAATATTGTAGGGGTAGTGATATGAGAGGAGATGATATCATCAAGATACAGTAGAAGGAAGATGAATGTTTGGAAGACTACATTTCGAGATTCCTATTTTTCCTATAGAAATATCCACATCATGCACTCAATGAGGAGTCTCAAAAGTTTCTCTTCCTTAGAGAGATCAATGAAAACTGCATTGATGCTCTGGACTTGATAGGAGGAGGAGATATCACCAAGTTCCCTGTGATGATATTAAGAAGATATGTCAGAACTACTCCAGGGAAGCTCTAAAGAAGGGAATAGGTTACCAATCTTATATGGGAAAATTCTCCACTAATGGAGTTTCAAGGATGGAAATCACTCATTTGCTAGAAGATTTAAGCAGGATATCATAAACAATATGGCTTCTCAACTAGACACTCTTCAAGCAAAGAAGAAACATGAGTGGTAGAAGCAATTTTATTAGAATATTATCCTCATTGTGGGAAAAAGGACTGCAGATGCAAAATGGTAGCCAACATTGAAAACAAGAAAATTCCACCAGAATTCAAGCCAGTTCAGGTTGATGATGATCAGGTTTTATACATTGCACAAAGAAGACCATGGGCTCCAAGACAATGAATGCCACCAGATCCATTATCTTTTAGTGGACCTTATTTCAATTCTTATGCATCTAGTAATCAATGGAAACCCCCATACCCATCCAAATTTGGAGGCTATCCACCTCAACCTTGGAATGACCATCCAAATATCTAGCCCAATTAACAAAACTCTCCACCCTAGTGGCAAAAATTTCAAGGGAATTGGTAGCAACCTCCAAGAAACTGGTAGTAGACATCCTAATGGAGGGAGGACAACAATGGAAAAACCAGACAACTGGTTATATGCAACCACCTCCACAGTCTTAGTAGCCTACCATAATGTCTCCTCCCACTAGCTTAAACTCTAGCACACCTAGATCTACTCAGTTACCAGCTCAACCCACACCTAACCCAAATAACAGACCACAACAACAGCCAATCTACTATGTAGATCATAATCAATTTCTTAAATATGTTTTGAGTGTGAGTGTGAGTGATATTCATCTACATTCAGGAACCACTTTGTCATCTCCTTCCACTCCTATCATAACCAAGCTTCCTGTGTAAGAAGAGGAGCATTAGAATCTATCTAATATCCCTGCTCAGTCAAGTGTTCCCAAGAATCCTGAACCAGTTCAACAGTCTGATCAAGACCCACCATTTCCTCAAAGGTTAGAAGTTTTTAAACAAAAGGAAGAGAAGGAAGAAACAACCTTTGATATTCTAGATCAATTTAAACACATATGTGTTAATATACCTTTATTACAGGCCATAAAAGATGTCCCCATATATAGCAAGATAATCAAGGAAGAATGTCTCAAAAAGTTAGGGAGGAAAAAGAAGGACCCCACTATCGTTCATGTGGTGGCATAGTTGGCAGATATCATGCTTGGAAAAGTCACTGTTCCTAAATATACTGACCCAAGAAGTCCTGTGGTAGGAGTCATTCTAAATGGAGTACAAGTAAATAATGCTCTAATAGACTTGGGAGCAACAATCAATGTGATGACTAAGGATATCCTGCAACAACTAAATGTTGCAAATATGAGACCTACTCCTACTATCCTGCAGCTTGTTGATAGTTCCACTGTCAAACCAGATGGTATAGTAGAAGACCTTGTTGTTACTCTAAACTCTTGGGAGTACCTAGTAGATTTTGTTATTGTTTCCCCTAAAGCTACATTGGGAGGGTATCCCATTATTTTGGGTAGGTCATGGTTAGCTAGAACAAATGCTTATATTGGATGTTAGACATGGGACATGACTATTTTTTTATGGGAGAAGCACTAATAATTTTTTCCTCTATCCTCCTACTCAACCATCCCATGATATGGAAATCTCCATATGGCCACATGTTGGAGAAGAGGACGAGGAATTCAATTCAATGGAACAACTCATGGTGATAGGAAGAAGTCCTTTCATGCAACTTCAGGAAGAAGATGAAATATTATCCCATATAATTCAAAACCATTGTGAAGTGCATAAAAAATCATCCACTCATGAATCTACTTTTGCATGTCCATTGCATACACTTCTGCTAGCTCCTCCTGCACCTGAATTTCCTACAACATATATGCTTCATATATTGTTACTGCATGAACTAAAAATGCAAAGCATTGATGAAACAACCATGATTGAGTTGACCACACAAGTACAAGTTTAAGATGGAAAACATCTAAATATTAACAACAAATTGATCCAAGAGAAGCAGTTGTCCCTGACAAACCTCTTGAAGTTGCATCAGCATGCATTTGCATGGGTTACCATGAGATGAAAGGATTGGATCCCAAGCTTTGTACTCATAGGATCTACATTAGAGATGACTGCACACTAGTAAGGCAACCACAAAGGAGAGTCAACCCTATATTGAGGGAGATTGTAAAAGGGGAACTACAAAAGTTATTGGATGTAGGATTTATCTACCCTTTCTTAGATAGCCAATGGGTGTCCCCATTGGTAATTGTGCCTAGAAAGGGAGGTAAATGGAGAGTTTGTGTTGACCAAAAAGGAACATTTTCCCCTTCCTTTTATAGACCAAGTATTGGATTCACTTGCAAGAAAGAAGCATTTTTCTTTCCTAGATGGATTCAGTGGTTATAATTAGATACAGATTGCACCTAAAGACTAGGAAAAGATAAATTTTACTTGTCCTTGGGGGACTTATTCCTAGTCAATACTCCCATTTGGTTTATGTAATGCACCTGCAACCTTTCAAAGAGTAGTCATTGGTATATTCTTAGATATCTCACATGATTGTATGGAGATCTACATGGATGATTTTACTACTTATGGTGCTAATTTTACAAAAAACATTAGAAAACCTAGGAAAAGTTTTGCAGAGATGTGAGGACCATAATCTATCCTTGAATAGTGAGAAATGATTTATGATGATATAGGGAGTAGTCGTTGGCCATTATATCTCTCATAAAGGAATTCAAGTAGACCCAACCAAGATTGAGGTAATTACCAATCTTCCTATTCCTATCAAGAAAAAAGATGTTAGAAGCTTCTTGGGACATGTAGGATACTATAGGCACTTCATAAAAAAATTTAGTAAGATGGAAACACCACTTTATAATATTCTAACTAAAGATGTTGAGTTCTAGTGGACAAAGGATTGTGATAAAGCATTCCCTGATTTAAAGACAACCTTAACCCATGCTCTTGTGCTTAAAGGCCCTAATTGGGAACTCCCTTTCCATATTCATACAAATGCATTTGATTATGGTATAGGGATGCCTTGGGACAAAAGGAGGGAACAATTGAGAATGCAATCTACTTTTTCAGCAAGAACCTACAAGGAGTTGAGTTTAACTACATAGTCACAGAGAAGGAGATGTTGACAGTCATTTATGCTCTTAACAATTCTAGGCATTATATCACAGGATATCAAATCTTTGTCCATATAGACCATGCAGCCATAAGATACCTTATGAATAAGCCATTTATTTTAGGAAGGTTAGCTAGGTGGTTGCTGTTAATGCAAGAATTTGATATCACCATTGTAGAAAAACCAGGTAAGGAAAATGTTGTGGCATACTTTCTCTCCAGATTGACTACATTAGATGACACTCAAGTCATTGATGACTCTTTCCCTGATGAAAATTTGTTCTCTATCAGTGTGCACACACCCTGGTATGCAGATATAGCCAATTATCTAGTTACAGGGAGAGTTCCCCCTCATTTCTCTCCAAAAAAGAGAAGGGTTCTTATTGAAAAAACTTTTACATTCTCATGGATTGTAGGTTGTTTATTCTATACTGGACCAAATCATGTGATGAGAAGATGTGTAAGAGAGGATGAAACTATGATATACTACATGCATTTCATAATCAACCCTATGGAGGGCATTTTGTAGCCAAGAGAACAACCATGAAGATTCTTAATACAGGTTATTACTGGCTCACACTTCATAAGGATGCAGAAAAGTACACTAGGAAGTGTGATAGATGTCAGAGGATTGGTCGAGAAACTAAATGAGATGAGATACCTCTATACCCTCAAGTAGTTATCACACCATTTGATAAATGGGGACTTGATTTTATAGGTCCAATTGATCCACCATCAAATGGAAAATCTTACATCTTGGTTTGCACTGACTATGTGACTAAGAGGGTTGAGGTTAAGGCCATGAAACATGCCAGAGACAATAAAGTTGCATAATTCCTCTATGAAGAAATCTTCACCCATTATGGAGTTCCTAGAGAGATAGTCATAGATCAAGGAGCTCAGTTTACATCAACTCTTGTCACAACATTGGTCAATGAATATAATGTAAGGAATAGGAAATCTACCCCCTATCAACCTCAATCCAATTGCCAGTTTGAGGTAACAAATAGGGAAATAAAGGTTATTTTGACCAAAACAATGGCTATTCATAGAAAATATTGGGAAAATAGATTTCCAGAAGTTGTTTGGGCTTATAGAACCACTTGGAAAACAACCACTAGCTTTAATCCTTTTGAATTACTGTATGGAAAAACAACCATGATGCCTATAGAGTTTGAACATAAAACTCTTAGGACAACACTAGACCTTGGGATGGATATGTCTCAGGCACATAATGATCTATAATTAGAGGTTTACACTTAAAATGTATTCAACCTTAATTACAATTATTCCCAATCCAGACAGAATTGCGTGACTATGTTGTTTAATCGTTGAAATTACAGACTAGGTTCATTTTTACATAAATTAATTAAATTAGTAATTACTAAAATGTTGTAATTAGAAATCAAATACTGAATTGAAAAATAAACTGAAATGAAATAGAGAGGAAATTAGATAGAAGATAGAAGAATAATATGGAAGAGAAGTTAACACAGGAGCTTGATAATGGAGTTCTTCCAATAAGGACCACGTCTCCAGGTCTATTTCTCAACATTGGACTACTTTCATTAATATTGCCAAGCAAAAGAAATTCCTTGTTACAATATCCAAGCTCTAAATCTGCATAAAACTCTACTCTCCTCATAGTCTCTCTCAACACTTGAAGACAATTCAAATGTCTCTGTGTTTAAAAAAATCTCCTCCAAAAGAATACTCTCTCCTCAAACTCTTATAATTCCAATAATTTTCAATGTCCCCCTTTACAAAAATCACCCCCTCTATATACACTTTTATTTTCTAATAAAGGGGTTTAACCATGCGATTTTTGAAAATAAATAATATCTCCTATTTACAAGTAAATCTTTTAAAAATAAGCTACCCCCTTTAAAGTCTATGGTTTATATCAAACCATTTATCTTTTTAAAATCCTTGAAAATCTTGAAAATATTTTGAATTTTATTTTAAGCCCTTTTCATCTATCTTTTCTTGGGCTTATTCAATTTTAAGGAGATTGAATTCTAAATTATAGGGGTTAATATTTTAATATGGGAGAAATCAGTTTTTTGCTTCTATTTTAAATAGAACCGACCCCTTATCCACTCCAAAAATCACATGTAGTGTAGTGGTAGGGAGTAAAAATAGGGTAAAGGAGGTGGTGTGTTCAAACCACCCACCTCCATTTTATATGATAGAATTATTTTAAGACTTTAAATATAATGTGCTCCGTATATATGGCAAAGTAATCACTTGGTGTAACTGCTTGGTGTAGCAGTTGAGAGGAGAAAAGGAGAGGTCATGAGATCAACTCCTTCAACCAACCACTTTTTAATTAGCAACTCAATAGATTCTTGACTGCCACAGGGGTGCCACATGGCACCATTTCATTCCTCCATGTGGTACTATGTGATTCATCAGTCAATGCCACGTGTCGAAGCACAATAGTCACCAAGTGTGTTGCCAAGTACCACATGTCAGTTTTAGATTGGTCCATGTCACCAACACCTACCACATCAGAAATAATGCTAACGGTACTTTTTCTGGCATCATCAAAGTCAACGAGACTCAAAATTTTGACCTACCTTTGACCAACCGTAACTTTCACATATAAGTTTTGTTTTCAAAACTGAATATAGTTCTAGAATCAGCACAACCAGCACTACAACTTGACATCATTTTTGCTTCATTTTGAGACAATCAATTTTCTGCCTTTTTGAATGCCTAATTCACCTATTTGATTGAACCTTTGATTGAGCATAACTTCTGCATACAAACTCCTTTTGGGCCCATTCAAGTTGCGTCAAGGTCGTTTCAACGAGCCCTATCCAATGATGTTGATTTGGATGAATTCTGAGAATAAAATTTTCAAGTTTTCTAGATCTACATGGATCATTGCTCCCCATTGAGAAGGTTTTGGACCTTTAAAAAGTTTGATTTATGTACAATTTGAGCTAGGGAAATGTCACCCCACTTGCCCAATATCATCTATTCTTCCTGCTGAAATTTTGAACATCTGACCCATCACAAACACAAAGAAATATGAGATAGCTTTGCTGATACAATCAACTACATGTTCATCAATATTCTCTATCACATTCATCATCCACATAGAAATAACTAGCAAAATAACAAGCAATAGTATTGAATACATTGATGTAAAGGAAATAGTATCAACATTCTGAATCCCCTGAATAGTAACATTATTAGAAAATGAAACATTCAAACCCTCTTTTACCACCTTTGGATGAAAGCCCGACTCTACTTGCAATTGATCCTCACACTGTGTTGTCTGTGACACCTTATCATGATTCAAATCTTCATGCTTAGTATCACTAGCTGTTATAGACATGAGGTTAAAGTATTGCTTGCATTTACAATCATCTTCAAATGCCCTGTGTTTACAATAGATTTGTCAGTCTTTATGTGATGAGCTCTAACACTAAATTCAATTCCATCTTTAAATAAATGATACCTATTATGTTCCCTATAGAAAATGGACTTTTGGTCATACAAATAAGGACTTCCTAGAACCATCCCATAGATGTCAACTAGAATTACATCTAACTCTACCTCATCAACAAACTTGGATGTGATTACAAATTGGAGTTTACACTACTTTGACACATGTAGCCGAGCATTATCATGCACCCAATCCAATGGATAGGGTCTAGGATGAGGAGTGGTTTTTAATCCCAATTGCTTAACAACTTGTTCTGACATAAGATTAACTTGTGAGCCACTATCTATTAGTGTATCAATCTTAGTTTGTTTAGCAATAACCCTTATATAAAACAAGTCATTTCTTTTACTTTCAAAAGGTGCTTCATTACAACTTAGAGAAGAAGCATGAGAACTGGTACTGACAATAGGAGTATTACCTTTGATACCCACAATTAAGATCTTGATTTCATCATCAGAACCTTATTTGAGATCCTGCACAATAGTTGCAGTCTTTTGCTTACCCTTTCGATCCTTGAACCACTTTGACTTTTGATCGGGATGCAGTTTCCAACATCTTGCATCTTCATGCCCTTTCTTCTTGCAATGTGAGCAATAGGGCTTCTTGTCCTCTTTCTTTGTAGTAGTTGTTCATTGTGATTTCTCTTTCCCTTTCTTGCTTCCTTTCTGCTTACTGCACTCCATCAACAGTTAGTCATGGCTATTCCTTGAGCTTGTTTCCAAATGGATAGCTTGCACACTAACTTCATCAATTTTAATTGGATTAAACATAAGTATGGTATGTTTCAAACTCTCACGTAATCCACCTATGTACTTTAAAAAAAATTCTTGTGTGTACAATGGAATGCCCAAAATTAAAGCCCTCTTCCTAAACTCATGTGTATATTCTTGCACACTTTGTCCTTTCTCTTGTCTTAATGATTGCTAGTTCATTACTGCTTTTTGCATATGCCCTAATGGATAAAACTATTTCTTAAGTGCAGCTATAAACTCAAACCAAGAAGAAATAATTTTTCCATAATGACTTAGATCCTCCTGTGTTCTACTCTCCCACCAAATTAAAGTTGTTCCTCTTAGGCGAAGAGTAGGTAATTTGATTTTTTGAGAATCGTCAATAAAATTCTAAATTCTACAATAAACTTCAGTTTGCTTAATCTAATTATCTGGTTTATTTGTATCTAGTTCTCCATTATAGATTGGAAAATCAAATTTAACATCCAGTTTTAACAAAGGTGTATTAGTTTGCACAGGTTGTTTCTTTTTAGAAGAGTTAGACAAAGAAGAAGAAGATGATGAATAAGGTGAAGAGGACAGGGATGGAGGTTCAAGAAGGTCACCACCACCTCCTACTCCTTTAACTTTGTCTTCTTTCAATGAGGATTCAACTTCCTCCTTCTTCCTATCCTTGCTTTCCTTTCTCTTCTTTCATTATTTCCTCTCCCGGAAAATAACTTCCACCATTGACTTCATCTTGATAAAATCTTGTTGAAAAGCTTTCAGATCGAGATCTAGAGCTTCATGCTCAATTAAAATATTTGACATCTTCAGTGGAAAGGTCTTTCATTTTCTAATATTTGGATTGAATTCTTCCAGTGCACCTTCTCCTTGTTTTAGTTTCAATCTGGTTAACATTCACTTTTGTAATTTCCTACAAAACAAGCTCTGATACCAATTCAAAAGGATAGGATCATGCAACTAATGCCTTGGATGAGATGAGAAAATTAGCTCTCCATCATACTAATATGGTGTAGAACCAAAGAGTCAAATGGCATGACAAATACATCAAGGAAAAGAAGTTCCAACTAGGTTACTGGGCACTTCTTTATGATTCCAGGTATAAAGACAATGTAGGAAAACTACATACTAGGTGGTTGGGACCATATGAAGTTGCAAAGGTCTTCTCCAATGGTGTTGTTCAACTCACAACCATTGATCTTGTCAGATTAAAGCTCTTGGTCAACGATCATTGTCTCAGGTTATACCATAAACCAACTTCCAAACAAGAATTCATGTAGCAATTTATTCAACACTAGACCTCTGAAGTTAGATGCAGCTGAAATGATGCGGCGGGAACACTGCCAAGTGCTTAAGTGCAAGCTTGTTTTGAAGGTTTTGTTTTAAATTTCCTTTTTGTTGTTTTGGTAAGGTCTTGGTTACCATTTAGATTGTGTTTGGGAACTTTTGGGTCATAGGTAAACGTTGAATAAATCAGGAAATCTTTTTGTGGTCATTTCCTAAGCTTTTGAAAAAAAATTGCAAAACAGACTGTGTTTTACAACAAGAGGTTTTTGACTGATTTTAGGCTTGGAGAAGGAAACCTAACCATTTCCAAAGTATTGTAAAAGTGATTTCTTGACCTTTTTGAGGTTTTTGGAGGATTTTGAGCGTGGAAATTTCATGAGAGCAAGAAGAAATAGTGATTTTGTGTTGGAAAATACAGTTTTTTTCTGTTCTTGCGTCTGAAACAGCAAGTAGATGATTTAAATAAAGAATTTGTTGATTTTTTAGCATGTAGAGGATCCTTCTAAAGCTTTGTATTGGAATTTTTAGACAACTTTTCTATCACTGTCTTCATTTTGTAAATTATGTGTCTTTTGTTTTAGTTTTGTTTTGACTGGTAAATTCCAGAAAATGGAGTTTTGAGTTTGTTTCCTGTCCGTACCAAGAAGTATGGGCATTGTGGAAGCAAGGAAAAACTCCATCCTTGTACATTATGTAAATAAATAATTTTTTATGAGTGTTGGTAGCATGCTAAGAAGCTTTTCGTAGGCGAGTTCATCAACACCCGGTTAGGGAAAGATAGTGCAAAATCAGTTTCCACGTTGTAGGGGTGTTATATCTTCATGAAATAAATGTATGCAGTGGTTGCAGGGACCTTCTCCATGGTATTCAAGAAGGCAGAGCCTTTGTTTGGTCTTTTGGAGGTTGGAACAAGCTGAACAATCCAAGAAAGAAGCAAGGAAAACCCTAGTTCTTGCAAGAACAGGGTACACCATATGTACGGACAGAAAATAGTCCAAGACCTCAAAAATTTGTTAGTGCTCCAAATTTGAGCAAGGGTGACAGAAGCAAGTTTGGCTTGATAAGGTGAAGGAGAGGAGTGAGGAGCATTTTTCTTGTGTGAAGAGGCCTAATCCTAGTAGCCCTCCTAAAACCCTAACCTATGGTTTAATGAAAGTGATAGAAGAAAGGAGTTTTGTGCTTGGACAAAAAAATCATTCCTTGATTGTTTCAAAGCTTTGAAACCCTATGCACACCCCTGAATGTAGGTTAGGATACATTTAGAGATTAACTGGTCTTTAAGCTGATTAAGGACTAGTTGGTGAAGAAAGGCAAAGCACCAAGAAATGCTTGGTTAAAGCATTGAGATTGGTCTTGAAACTTGATAGCAGCAAATTAGTGATGATAGCAGGGTTGGCAATGAACTAGGGGTACCTAAGCTAGCAGGGTACCTATAGGTTGAATGGTGGAAGAAGTGACACCTTAGGAGTTCTCAAGACAAGGACTCAGAGCATTGAGATTGTGATTTTCTCAATCTAACCTTGTTTCTATTAGATTGGTATCAGAGCCAGCTAAAGATTTGGGAAAACATCTTATATGTCAGAGGTTGAATCAAGTGAAACTCCCGCCATGGTGACAAATGCACAATTAGCCAAGAGGGTTGAAGAACAAGAAGAGGACAACAAGTCCCTAAAAGAAAGAATAGAGCAATTGGAGAAGGCATTGAACAATGCAAGATTGGAAGGTAAAGTGCCAAAAGAAGAAGAGGTTGCAGAGGAAGACAAAGTCCCTGAACTTGACTCTATTCTGGAGGAGGAGCCTTTCTTGAAGGCATTAAAAGCCCTAAGTGGAAAAGGACTTGAGGGAATACCGCTATTCCATGGAAAGATGGACCCTGATTTGGTCATGGACTAGATAGATGGAATGGAGAATCACTTTGAGTGTGATGGAGTCACTGAAGCATAGAAGGTGAAGGTTGTAAAATCAAGGTTGAGAGGATCAACTTTGACATGGTGGAAATTTGTTCAGACTGAAAGGGAGAAAGAAGGCAAGTAGCCCATATCAACACGGAAAGGAATAGTTACTAGGTGAAGAAGGGAAGCATATATACCCGAGATGACTGGCGGATTAACTCCTGAAAGAGGGGCATAGTTTAAGACAAAAAGACAAGATGTCAACACCTATACTGAAGAGTTTCAAAAGCTTTGCTTGAGATCAAATGTGGCAGAAGATGAGTGCCTGAAAGTGGCTAGGTACCTTAATGGTTTGAAGTGGAATATTCAGGAAGAGATGGCTTTACTCAGCCCCAAGATAGTCCACCAATGTTATCAGCTGGCTATAAATATTGAAGAGAGGAATAAAAGAAAGCATGATCAGTCCTCTAAGGGTAGAGGCAGAGGCAGAGATCAAAGAGGACAGCGTGGAGGTTACCAAGGAAGAGGTAATGAACAAAGAAACCAAGGAGAATCTAAGCTTACTGAGCATGGAGGTGAAACATCCTCAAGAGGAG
>VDFB02128936.1:0-16147 GCA_007258455.2 Sequoia sempervirens
CTGAGAGGAACCATCACCACAAGATGTTCCCTCTACATGGGTAGTAGAGATAGTCAAATGTTCCACAAGAGCATCCTTCCACCAAGTTGCAGTGCCTCTACGACGCGAAAGAGGACAACCAACAGCCAAGTGACCAATAGCGAAGCAATGCTGACATATAAAGGGAACACCTCATAGTCCAACAATTTCTTCCAAGGTTGATCCCCAACCATCAAAACATCTCCAAAAAGGGGTTTGGAGATGTCAATGTCAACTAAAATACGAGCAATAGTGGAGTGACCCATGAAAGTGGTAGAAGAATCTACTTTCAGAAACTGACCAATGGCATTGCCAATGCCCTCATAGCAAGAATCCTCCGAGGTGGAGGGTTTGAGATGCACCCATATCGGCTTGACATTAAGCGTCTTGGTAAGGGGGTTGAAGGAAAGAGTCCATGGTTTAATGGACAAAGAATGCTCCCCCCACAACCAGACCCAACCATCAAGAACAACATCTTGCTACTCAAAAGAAGCAAAGGTAGCTATGAAAATACCATGAGCACAAGGGAAGAGCTCAATCGTTCTGGCAACCAGTGGCCTCCAAGACTCCAACACCCATTTGTGAAGGTCAGGAAGAGAAGGCCATGGACCATTAAACTTGCAAATTGTAGTTGTATTGTTGTAAAACTCCTCATTCTTTGTAACCTTTGGGCCACACACCACAAGGGAAGAACGGGTACATGGGAGAGGCCAGACACCTCTACTCTTCCCCCTGAAGGAAAACCCTTACCAGCCACACCTGCAAAAGATCTAGCACCGGGATGCAACCTAGGGACAAGCGCACTAGTCCCAACCCCCATCTGTACCCCCATTGAGCCATTCGGTCCACTATCTCCAGGAGACCCTACCAAAGCATCAAACCCTGTCAGAACAGAGTGTCCCCCACACCAACGTCAACGCCAATGGTCACCTGCACCTGCTCACCACCATTCCCGCTTCCTACCATTTTCAAATTCCTTCCTACGTCAACTTAATGATAAGCATCCATTAAATTTTTTATGATATTAAGGGTATGAGCCTTTGGTTGTTGGCTCTACAGGAAAGAAGCCCCACCATTTCACCAAAGGGTCTCCCCTTAACACCATGGGAAAATCAATCTCAATTTTTGACATGGTAGGGAAAGACCCCGCAGGGTTTGAACCTTGGTTGTTGGCCCTATAGGAAAGAAGCCCCACCACTTCACCAAAGGGTCACCCCCAACAACTTCAACTAAGTTAACATCATAAAGAAGATGAATATCCTCAATGGTGCCATCCAAATTTGCAAGGTGGGATTCTACAAATATAGATGATATGTCTGGTAGATTTGCATCCCAAGGTGGTGGATTTGGAAAGACGATAGCAATGTCCTAATGAAAAGAATCATTAGAATCCATGGAGATGTCAATTTTGGATTCAGATGTAGCAACAGGTGATGTGGGAGATGAGATATCAATGCAATCCATGTGACTATATTGCTCATCCCCAAATGATGGTGTCTTACAAGATGGCTTAGTGAGATTGGATGGTGTTTTGCATGTGCTAGAATTAGATGATCAAGTAAGGCAATACCATGATCAAGAAGAAGATGCCTCATTTCAACACTTTGATGTTAAAGACAATCTTATATTGTATACCTTTTCATCCCACAATATCCACGAAAGGGATTTGGTGTGAGAAACATGATAATATGAACCAATAAACTCAAAAGTAGAAATCAAATGTGGGAGGAAAAATAGAAGTGCACAAAGACACAACACTAGAAGTGCTCAAAGGCACAACTTAAGACACCCCCGTTGATTCAATATTTGAGAACCCCCCAAAATTTGGCACTTTTACAATGTAAGTAATTCCAATGGATTGAAAATGAAAAAATATAAACTTTTAAGAAAACAACACTCAATTTCAAGTTACCAATTAAAATTTATTACAATATTTTATTTTTCCACAATGGCCAAAACATTTCTAATTTAGTTTTTGCAAAATCTCAAAAACTAGCAAATACCCACAAAGTTTTTGACATTGCAATAAAAAAGCCCAAAAAGTATTTTTCTTTCTAACGTGCTAAAGATGCAATTTGATTTTAATTTATATATATATTTGTAAGAAAAATGATTGTGTTGTGCTAACTTGACAATATTTTTTACAAGATTCGTTTACTTTCTACAAAAACTAACACATACTCAGATGGTTCTTCATTGTTGTGAACAAAACCCAAAAATTAGTTTTTGTTTGATATATAGAAGATACGAATTTGATACAAAAAAAATAAAATTCTTTAACAAAAAAATGGCTACCAAAGTATGCATGCACTAGTGTTTGGAAAGAATAACTTATTGAAAAGAAACAAACCAATACCCAATTTTCAGATTGGCTCTATGACACTTTGATGATAGTGTTATGTGGGGGAGTCACCTTGATGTGAAAAGAAACGTGCTCTCATGGCTCTAATACCATGTTGGAGAATGCCAAGATCAAAGAGCTCAAATTGATAACCTTCCACAAGTGAAACAATGAGCACAATAGTTTCTATCAATGTGATATGAAGAGTGTATAATACAATGAAAAATACTTGAATATATAGGCAAGGTGGATGAGGAAGGAAGGAAGGAGTGAGCAACTAACTAACCCTCCAAAGATGAACACTTGTTAGCTCACTTGATAAGTATGTGAGAAAGTGTCAATAGGTGTCTCAAGTGATGATGACACATGTCTCAATGCTATGAAGTGAGATAAAAGTAAAATAAACCTAAGTCAACCTAATCTAGGTGGGAATACATCAATCCTAGAAAGGTGATATAAAGACACTATTTACACTAAAATGTTGTACCACCTTCTATCAAATTGAATCATATAGCAATCATTTTTTTTGTATGTAGAGAATAAACTTGGACATTACAATCTCTCAACATGAATTACCTCCTCTTGAAATCCAAAACCAATATGATTCTCTCACTATTCTTGTTTGCATTAATGATCATGGAATTAGGTGTACTCTAATCAATAATGGATTAGGTCTTAATACTTGTAGCATTGGAATTTTACATAGGATCAATGTAGATACATCTCTCATTAAACCTAATTCTCTCTCTATTCATGGCTTTGATAATGTTGGTAGGAAATTGTTGGGTACTATCACACTACCCATTAAGGTAGGACCCACGACTTCCTACCATTATCCATGTCATGTCAAATTCTCTTTCATATAATCTTATTCTGGGTAGACCATGGATTCATGTCATGAAGGGAGTCATTTCTACTCTTCACCATACAATGAAGTATGAATATAATAACAAGTTTATGCAATAAAGCATATGAAAAAAGTTATTTACAAGTTGAAGTTGAACATAACATTTCCAACTCTCTTAGTACTTTGATTCCATCATCAAATGTTGAACCATTACCTTCCAATGATAATGATACTATGAATGCACTCTTTGGCGATGATTGCCCGGTCCATTAGATTTAACACCTAATTTCATTAGAAAGTATAAAATCTCACCATCAAAGCCTAAGGATACAACACAATCTAATATTCACACCATAACTCCTTCAAACAATGACAATGATCCCTCTTTAAGTACGTGTTGTGGTGACAATTGAGGTTCATTAGATTTTACACCCTCCTTTGTGGGAGAGTAAAAAATCTCACAATCTAAACCTAAGGAATCTTTTGTTTCATTTGCACAATCTTCTACTCCTTCCACTTCAACAAAACCACAAATATCATCATCCCATGATGGTTATGGGGGCTCTTTAGCTTTCATCCCTTGTGTGATGGCAATATCTAACAAATATCCTCCTAATCCAAACATTTTAACACCCAAAAAGGATTTGAACTCTTGCAAGAGAATCAATTTTTCTCATGTTGATATTACCACTCCTTTTTTAGCATATAATCATGTAGACAAGACTTCTCCTCCTCTATCTAAATTGGAAAAATGTTATGGGTTTCGATTTAAAATACTTTCTAAACTTGGATATAATCAAAACATGGAACAAGGAGTTAAGAATATTGTCAAACTCGGACTAGATCTTGCTAAAAGGGATTTAGATTTCCAACCTTCTCCTTCATCTACATCTCATCCTCCATCATCTACTATATTTATGACCTCCTATGGTAAGCAAGCAAGTTTTTATTCACAAGAGAATATTTCTTTCCATTCCTTATCCTCTATCCTAGCAAGAGCATATTTTTTTGAGGATTCTCAAAGACCACTTGATTACTCTTCCTCCAACACGTAAGAAGTTAAATAAAAATCATTATTTTTTTGCATATCATCAAGTGCTTGGTCATTCCACCAATGAGTGTCAGGCCTCGAACAATAAAATATAATAGCTTCTTGATGGTGGTGCTATCACTCTTCCTTGATGCACCTATTCATTCTAAGCAATAAACTCTCTTCTATTGTGTTGCTCCTCACTATGTCGCATTTGTAGCTCTATGTGTGCTCATTGTCATTCATGGTGGTACAATCTTGTGTGCAACCATATTTCATCTATAGTAGCAACACAATAGTCTCCAACATGGTTGTCCTTGCCTATACACTTGGGGGAAGGATAACTAGTTTTGGAGGTGTGTATCCTTCTTGAGGATCCCCTCTTCCCCCTCTTTTTCTTAAATATCAGCATAGCAAGTATGCTAACATTTTAGGGGGGCATATCACCCCACTTTTTAATATCCACACATTGGAATCTTGTGATCTTTGATTTATTGACATACTCTCTTGGTGGTGGTGGTGGTGGTGTTTATAATGTCCCCTAAGGTATGGTTATCAATTCATCCCTTGTGACGTTAAGCATTTATTTGTCCCCTAAGACGTTAAATCATCACTTGTGATGTTAAACATTTATGCACTCCCTGAAGTGTGATTTACCAAACAATCCATAGATTTAGCATAACAGAACTTGCTAGCCTGTGAATTTGAGCATTCTTACATGGACACCTAGGATAACACAACTTTCTAGCTAGTAGATCTATGTATTCTTATGAGAACTCTTATTTATCATTACTAGCATTTTAGATGTGTATGTGGTGCATTTGAGAGATGATTCTTGGTAATTGAGATAACCTTAGATATTGAGGTCTCTGTACCTTTTTGACTTGAATCTTTAATTTTGTGTGCTAACATTTTTCATTTTATGTGTGTATCATGTTTGCTTTGTGTATTCCTTGTTTAATTCATGTATTCCTTGTTTTCTTCATGTATTCCTTGTATGCATCGTGTTTTCCTTGTGTATGGTTTGTGTACTCTTTTATGTATACTCTCTTTTGATTTCTGTTTAAATTCCTTATGTATGATTAAATATTGTCTTGTCTTGTGTGTGATGAATCTGCTTCATATTTGTCTTAACATTATGGATTGATGGGATCCTAAGTTGGGGTTTTGTGCATCCCTCAACTTGGTGTCATCTTGTCTCTTCAATGTTTTGATAAAAAAAAATCCTATCCATTCCTTTAGTGTGAGTATAAACGTAAGATCATACTCTCACTAAAGTGAGGGCTAAATGTAACTTCATAAAATTGTTACCCTTGACAATTTCACACTATATTGACACCCTATTTTGCATATAAAATTAATTATATCAATAATTTATTCATTTTGGGGCCAGATTGGGAAAATATATTAAAATCCCCATCATCCCAAGAAATTTGATCCAAAATCATCTAGATAAGGGAAAGAGTACCCCTATCCTAAAGGTGGCCTATTTTAATAAATGTCAGTTTGGCGTCAGTCCTTGGAGAATTAAAATGATCGCAAGTCAACTTATATTCAAAAAGATCAATTGGAGTACATATATAAACATGTTTTTCCTCTCATTTGAACATTAAGCATTATGACCAAGGCACTACCATGATCAAATATGCACTTTTATGAAGATGTATATGAGTTATCCTCTGCATGCTAGTTGCAACAATCTATTGTGTTTTTTGGACTAACCTCTTGCAAGTCTTCAAGCAATTCAAGCATCCATCAAACAACCTTTAGTGACAACTTGTGGTGTGGACACCACTTCAACAGAGATTTCATACCTAACGCAACATTATCATTTATCATTTGTCATTACAGTCAATTATTGTTCATTTGGCCTTTGCTCGACTTAGGTTAAGCCCTCTTTTCCATCATTAGTTGTTGTGTGTGGAGGTGGAAACACCAAAATGGGGTTTGACTTAGGCAAGCCCCTATACATCAAATTTCTCCTCTTTACAACTCAAAAGAACCAAAACCTAGCAGATTGGCTCTCCTTTGAGGCAACTAGCCAATCATCAAAACCCTAGTTGATTTGTGTTCGAATGTGAGGGAAAAAAAAGGTCAATCCTAGTTAATATACTAGTTAGATCTAGTATCCCTTTTTTTACTCTATAGATGTACAAAGGAAAAAATGATAAAATTGTCCTTCCATTAACAAGCCAATATGTCAAGACCTTCAAAGGTCCTTTTTGGTTGGCAACACTTTCACTTTCAAACATTTTAAATCCAAATATTGTTTTGTTTCAAAAAAATGGCACTTTTATCATGATCAAATATGTTATCCAGTGGTTTCCAAACTCCTTGAAAACTTTTTTCCAGATCTAAAAAGTATTTTTGCATATCTATCAAACCTAATTCTTAGGAGGGCCTTGGCTCTTATCACTTTTGTTCTCACAATTTGTTATAGCAAGGGATGTGAGCTTAGAATTTTTACTATTTATCACATTCCAAACTTCTTTCTATATCAAATTCCAATGCTCGGACAATAGTCATTGCTAATTGACTTTGTTGTATCTCTAACTAGCTATGAGATTTAATCACACTTTATTTGTTCTTCCCTCTTCAAATAAATTAAAAATCTTGTGGTTGATTTGCTTGAATTAAGTTTACTAGTAAAGAAAAGGTGAGAATTAAATAGGGCTACAATGGGGCATGATGTCTTGGCTTGGAGTAAGAGTGATTTGTCTAGTAAGTACTCTGTTTTAGTGGGTTATGTTGAGTTGGTTAGGCAGATGTTTGGGGACACTGAGATTCCTTGGTGGAATTGTTGGAAACTTGCAGCCATTTAAAGACAATTTCCACATAACCAAAAAGAGAAATCTATGCAACTAAGTATTCAAAATCAACATGCAAGAGAATAGACAATATACCCATGAAAACATGACACAAGATATACCCTAGGAAAACCCTTAAGAGGGAAAAACCCAGCCTCCAAAAGCATCCATCTCTCATGTATTATTCAACAATAAAGATTACAATACATCTTTAGAGTCTCCATGAACACTATTGAAGCATCAAGCCCTCTCCAAGCAATCCATGTGAACAAGCATGTAACCACACATCCCATGCCATGCTTCAAACCCTCACAAATGCTAACAAGAGCTAACATGCAAACTTCCCATCCTAAACAACTATCTTTGTGGTTGCTTTTATAGAAACAAGCTCCCACAAAACCAACAAGTGGTATCACACAAAACCATGTGACTAAAACCATGAGATTACAAAACCATGTCCCCATATTTAATATTGGGTACTTTATTTATTTATTTTCCCCAATATTAAATAATTACATTTTTAGCAACTTATGTCCCAATATTACATGTAACATAAAGTGGCCCCAAGAATAATTACATTAAATACATTATGCAAGGCGTACAACACACCTTTTCCTAACATTCTACCACTTGTTGTATACATTGCATAAGGGGAACAAGTAACCTCAATACATGAATCAAATGAACAATCCATATAGCCACATATACCATCATGGAATCAAAGTGCTCCATGTGCTCCATCAAGATACCTGCAACAAGAATCAAAGTGACCACCATCCCAAGCATGAATGCTTTCATCCACCATCATGCCAATGCACAAAGATAAGAAGCCATCCAAAGAGAAGCCGCATAATCTGTCACAACGAAGCATAAGTCCTACCTCAACCGATATCCCAAACACATACACTCAATCCAAAGGTAACAATATGCACCAATAATTGTCAAGATACACAAACCCATAGCTGAAATAACACCCACATCAAGTGCCAATACATTCAGCTATCCATACCTCCAAGGAATACAAATCATAGTAACCTCATGCCGTAAACATATACACCCATAAACTGCAATCATAAACTCCATGTGCAAAACCTGTCAAAGAATGACATACACATCCAAGAGCTCCTATTGCATGGGTAATGCAAATCTGAAAAATGATCAAGGCATACCAAGTCTACCAATAGCATCATATAGAAAGTGTAAACATCATGTAGAACCAAGGAATCATCCACAATGATATACAAACCTGTAAATCAATAACCTATACGAACAACTCTCACCACAAATCCCCATAGGTCTCTGAAGTTCTCCACACCCAACAAAGGAAAAAGATAAAGGTGCCTCCTTGTCATCACCCAAGAACATAAGTGAAAACACATGACCACAAGCTAGTGATCACAATAGCTCCAGCCAAACCTCAAACCAATGTAATGTGAAACCAAACATCTAGGAAGATAACCAAGACCAAAGAGAGAAACTCTGCACATCATATACCTGTAGAAAAATCTCCTACATACACCTCTAAATGCCAACTGTGTCAAGTATGATCTCCTCCACAACACCCAAAAGAGAAGCCATGACAACACCCAACCATTCAATCACCAAGATCAAACATAACATATGTACCATGTAATCAACATGGATGTAAGTCTCCCATAACCAAAGAAGATCAAACTAAATCCATTCCCAATGAAGGAAATAAGCCCAAAACATCTCCTAAACTCAACATCAATGAATGTAATCACAATGCATAAGGAGATAGACATGCCAACACTCCTCAAATGAACCCTCCAAAACCATATATCCATAGCTCAAGATCCATATACATGAGAAGATAAAGCATAAACTTAAAGCACCTGAAAGAAACAATGAGAAATACCTCTCAAGTGAAACCACTGAGTAGACCAAGAGTGGGGAATGAGAATGCTCCTCCAAGACATCCAAGTCATCATGACTCATCCAAGAACACTCTCCTCATAGGTCCATGTTGAACTCACGTCCAACCAAGGTGTAGGCTCCTCATACTTGTTGAAATCTCATCAAGAGTAACCATCTCAACACATGTCTCTAATCACAAGAGAACTCAAGTCTCACCTATGTCTCCAAGTATCCATGAGTACCTATAACCAACCAATCCATGCCAAACTCCAAATGCAACATAGCACCAACATGAAGTAATCAAGCAAATGATCAATGTACCCAATACCAAGAGAACCAACCAAGATCAAAGTCATATATCCAATCGCGAATCAGGAACATATCCATGACATCATGATCTCACACCTCCTCATAGGAGATAAAATCCAACAATGCATGCATCCTGGTCTCAAGAGAACGAGTACCATGCCAAAACTCTAACACATGATAAAGAGTAAACCATGACATAATACCATAACACTCTAACCAAGAAACAACATCACTAATTAATATGAATATAACCATCCCCTGTCAATTAAAACCAAAGATGCCAATGAACCCTCATTGCATAAAAGTAGAAACCAAGAGTCCATCCATGACACCAACAATCACTGCAGAAGACCATCCACCATCAAATGGTGAATCCACATCACTGCCAACAACTCTCGCTGAACTATGATACCGAGTCACACATGGCATCATGACAACCATCCTCTCCATGAAGATCATCTAGGTCTACACACACAATTGAATTGTCAGTAACATAACAAGTAGAACCAAAATCTCCAAGCAAAGAAGATACCTACAACCGCCAAACTATCATAAACATATCCAACACCGCCAATCCGTCACTGTCAAAAACTCCCACTAAAAAGTGTAATCAAGTTATCCATGACATCATGATAACAATCTCCTCAGGAAGATCAACCAAAGGCCCTCACACAATCAAAAAACTCAAATGTAACAAGAGCTCCCAAAAGGCAAAGTAAAACCATGATCCTCATACCAAGAAGATACACCGCCACAACCATAATCAGGAACCAATCCAACACCACCAACAATGCACTTGCATAAACTATCATGACATGCCAAAATCTCTATAGCACAAGAAATATCCATGACACCATGATCACCACCAAATATACCAACAAATAACAATCCAACTGTGTCTACATATATGCACAATCATAGTCAACTGCATAGGTCTCATATCATGACTGTACCTAGTAATACCATCTCACCTCCTCAACATGACAACCAAACCAGCAAACCAAGTGACTAAACCAAGCCACCAAAACTAAACATGCATCGACATTGAAATATCAATGGGCAAAGACAACCCATGTCCAAGTCATAAATGCAATATGTAAGTATAGACCGTCTACAACATTGCACAACTTGTAGATACAACAATGTAACATACAAATCCAACCAAATACTGATAACCATGTCAAAAGGAAAATAATCTGAGATGTACAACATTGCGCTCATGGGTGGAGAAGGATCATTTGTGAATCTAATTCTCAGGTGGTAGTGACTTTGTTGAAGAGGCAGCAATTAGAAGATGTCAGTTGGCATTTAGCTTTGATTATAAAAAAAACTCTTAATCTGTGTGCTTCCTTGGAATCTGTTACTTTATGTCACATTCCAAGAGAATGGAATAGAGTTGTCAATTGTTTGGCCAAATGGGCCTTTGATCATCTGGTAAATTAGAACATTGTGGATAGGGGTCAATTACCCTTGGATTTGTCTAAAAAGTTGGACCACTTAGTGGAGATTGACAGGGGTCTATAATGCCTTTTCTTTGTTCTTCTTTGTTTTAGTTTGATTAAATTTTTACCCCTCTTTTAGTTTTAGTATGTTTGCAATATTTTCCTATTGGAATGGCAATTGTTTGTTTCTATTTTTTTAAGCTTTGTATTGATTCTTGACCATGACAATATTGCCTACAATTTTTAAAGCTTTATATTCAATTTCAAATGTGGATATAATGCATACAATTGTGCAAGTGTAGGGGCAATTGGAAGGAAACATTGCATGTAGAGTAGGTAAAGAGAGTTAAACAAGCAAAGGAGCATTGGGATCTATATTCTTGATTTATATTTTAGGATTTTAGAGAAATGATTAAGATTGTTTGTTATCCATATTTTACAAATCAAAGAATATTGTCTATAGATACATTATCAATATTAGAAATGTTGTGTTTCTTGTGATGTATAACATATACAAAATCAAAAACATTAGTGAACTTGGGGTGATAGATTCTATGCCATGGGTAGTTGTAACTTGTATGTCAAAAGTTTTTATTGACTCTTATTTATGGAAAAGGAACCCATCAATTTTTTTGTAGTCCTAATAAGCAATGATAGATCATCTTTCTAGGCATTTTTTCTTGTGTTGGTTGGAATAGGGAGGGATCTTAAATGGTGTTGAAAGAGGATTGTCCTTTTATGGTTTTCTTAGATCTTATTATCGTAACATGTTTTTAGGTAAATCAATTATACAATATCATTGTTTAAGCAAATGTATGATATTTCAAATTATGAAATTGTTCAAATAACTTATGTGATAGTTTGAAGGTAAAAATTTGTTTTGAGATGATTTAACATTTTAGACCACAATTTTCTTTTCTTTGCCTTGTTTTCTCTTCAATTGAAGAAGATTGTCTAAACACAATGCGATTCATTTGCACTATTATAATAATAAACAAAAAAATGTTGGAAACAATTTTACATATTTATTTATACTCAGTCAAAAAAATTAAATCATTGCATTCCTGAGATTATTGTAAATTAGTAAAAACACTTAAAGATTATATATATGTAAAAAAAACAAAAAATTAAAATAATAGTTAGTGTAAGAAAACTGTAAGAGAGTTTGGACATCTTTTAACACCATCTAAGATCTCTCCCTATTCCAACCAACATAAAAAAGTGCCTAGAAACGAGACGTTCCAAGATTAATGATTGGAAAACCAAGAAAACCCTTTTTGGTTTGCTTGTTACTCCGGTTGTACTTTATGGGTGTGAGGTATGGGGAAATAGTATGTCAAAATGCAGTTGGAGACAACTAGAAAGAATTCAAAAACATCTAATAACAAGCAGTCTCAAAGTCAAAACCACTGTCCCCTATGAAATTCTTTTAGCTGAAACAGGGTCTTTTCCATTGGAAGCATCGGCTTTAATCCGGTTGATAAGCTATTTAAAGAAGGTTGAAAACATGGATAACCACCGTTGGCCCAAAACAGCTATGAAGGAGACGCTAGAACGTAGGAAGAAAACTTGGATGAAACAAAACCACAAGTGGATGAACAAGTGGGACATCAATTTGCATGAGTGTCCTAGCACCAATAGTGAAATAAAAAGCTATGTGACTGAAAAATTCAGAACTGCCATGTGGACAAACCAGATTGGGCGAAAAAAAGCATACTACATCAAAGAGTTTAACCCGACAAAGGATCATGGTGAAAAAACTTATTTAGGTGCAGATATTAAAGGGAAAGCGAGGTTGTTAGTGGCACAATTGAGGACGGGATCACATCACCTTAGGTGTGAGACCGGTAGGTGGAAGATACCCAAGGAAACTTGGGAAGAAAGAACTTGTATTTTCTGCAATAAAGGGGTTGTGGAAACAGAATGGCACTTCATCATGGAATGCATTGCTTACGAGGATATCCGCACTCAGCATGAAAATAGTTTGAAAGTGGACAATATGCACCAACTATTTGAGGAAGATAAGATTAATCAGACGGCTAGCCTTCTAGTCAAACTTAACAGCAGGAGATCTGACTTGGAAAAGAGTATGAAGACAAAATAGGCCTGTTTTGTCTCGGTCCCATAGACTGTTTGGTCTCGCGAACGTCATTAAAATCTTTCATTCATTCATTCATAGGTTTCTAAAGACAGGGAGTCCAAGGTTGGACTTAAAAACAAGCACATCAATTGAGGATGTACATATAAAACTTATCAGCTTAGTCTTTAGTAGACAATCATCCAATCTTGTTCCTCTCACCAATATGGGGATTAGCCACGACACATTCCTATTAAATAAACGAAATTTGAAACTGTGGAGGAACAATTAAGACATGGATTGAAAAATTGTTGAAAAGGGACTTCAAACCATAAAGAGGCGATGAGGCCATATACAAGTTATGCGTACGAAGAATGAATACTTGTTGTATGTACAAGAAACAAAGGTGCAATACACTCAATTTTCTAATGAAGATCAAGTAGAGGAGCCAGGAAGTTTATTATATACACGGCAAAGAAGGTTTGGACAAGCAACCAATTGATTTGACTAAAAGTGTACCACTCTTTAAAAGTTGGTTTATTTAATTGCTATGATCACCATATGATGGAGTCAATATGTGGTTGGAATTTTAAGTGCCCTCTTTATTGAACGTTTATTGACTTAAAAACAAACATAGTTTCAGCAAAAGTGTGTGGATGTTGTAATTGCTTGCCTTTTGTAAATGATATTTTCTCAACAGGGATTATCAACCCTTTTAATTGTAGACATATATCTCGAGTTGTAATTGTAACAAGAGTTTTAAAAGCCAAACACATCTCGAGTTGTAGTGGTTGTAGTAAGAAACTTGTGAGTTATCACTAGAAGCGATACAATACAAATTGTGAACTTTGTCTCTTGTCATATGCTTAATACTGGCTTTGCTCTTTACTAAATAATATTAGAATATCCTACACTTATGTTCACAGCGTCAGATGAGCACTTGACTAGTTCACTGCACAGTAACACTTTTGCATCGTATAAACTTTGTTATTTAGATGTGCTTGTAAACTTATATTTTCCTTTTTTCCTTCATTCTATTCTTAAATATGCAAAAACCCAATGTTTTGAACACTAAATATTGTAAATAACAGTTTGGGATTTCAATAAAGGGAGGACTCCTTTTAAAATAGTTCATTTAGTATTGCATGTTATAATTTTATTATGTTCACAACAAAATAAATTGCCTACAATCACACGCACATGCATCACATTCACCAACTTCAGTGTTGTTCTAGGACATACATGCTTTGCCAATGGTTGGTTTATGTCTTGGTCTAAAATGCTGGTTTGCATCGCCTCAAAAGTGCACTTGTCACATGTGACCTTGCAAAGAATGTTCCAATAGAACTCACTTGGTTGCAAATCCCTATCATCTTCAGAACATCCATTTCTAAAACTAGCCTTCGATACCTGGTCAATCATCTTCTCAAGGTTGGGGACCAGACAACAATCCATATACAATCAAGATTATCCAAACAACCTGCCCGTGTCTCCTCTTAGTCTTTCTTGTTTGAGAAGCCATCTTGTTATGGCACATGTCATCCCCGTCTGCTCTCTTTGTCTATTTTTCGCAATAACTTAATTGCCAGCTTGTGTTTTTCTGCATCATAACATAGTTCCTTGACTCCTTCATGTAAAACGTTCCCCATATAGTACTTGAGCCTTGTAAGGGGACTAGTGTCAACTCCCTAGGTCCTGGTAGGGACAACTAATAGCCCTCCCACTAAAACTCAACTTGTTCCACAACATTTTCTTTGTTGTAAACAAAAAGTCATTCATTGTTCCCAACAATGTTACAGCAGTTATCAGTCTCACATTTTTGCCATATTGGTTGACCTTGATTTGCACCTTTACTCTAATATTCTCTGCTAGTGGAGAATGCACCTTGCCCTTTCTGTCATGTTTGCCTACCAGGGTGGTGTAATGCACTCTCATCACTTCATACTACGTAGCATTGACCATTCACCCAGGCCCTCATGTTTCATCCTCATTCTGTAGCAAAACCAGACCATCTTGGTGATCTTAGCAGTAATGTCATTTTCTTAATGCTCATGGTCCTTTAGTAGTACAGAAAATGTATTACCATCAACTTTGATGTAGGGTGCCACAATATCCACTTTAAAATAGTTTAAAAAAGCAAAACCACAATGCTGGTCCTTCAACTCACCAAGCCACTGTTGCAAATTGTAACACTAATGGATGTTCTGGCAGAACTATGCGCCACTTCCTTGCCAACTGGGGTAAAAGTCGCAATAGTGCAAATGCCCTGCTCCTTGGAAACGTTGATCCCCATCTTTCATTCACACTTGAACTTAATCTACTCTTTGAACAGGTTTGGGTTATAAGTAATTGGTTTTAGCTTTGGAGACTTTCCATTTCAAGGCTTGTTTTGTTGGCATCTTCTTACAAAAAAGATGCTCAATGATGGGAATATTTGGGCTTCGTGAAGCTAACATTGAGGGAAAATGTGACTAATTCCAACGATGTAGCTTACGAAACAATGTTTCAAGTGTTGCACATAGGTGTAACTTTAATTTCGGTGTTCCCTTATGATACCAACTTATAGATTCTCAAGGTGATGGCTTCATGGCCCATTGAACTTATCATTCTTTTCTTTACTTATGCCTCCTAATACCCAACATATTTGGGGTCATCTTTATTGCACAGAGATTTCTTAAATTTGCTTGAATATAATATATGACCAATTGGGCACAATAAAGCATTCTCTATAATCTTCAAGAATAGTCTTCCACAACTTCAAATTCAGTTGAGCCTCATTGAATGTTTTAGTTTTTTTGGTGAGTGTTGGAGAAGCCAAGATCTGAAAGCATGATCATTTGATATCTTCCACTAGTGAAACAATGAACAAAAAAGCATACTTGTCATATAAAAATGTGAATGTGCAATGAGAACCTTGCATAGATAGGCAAGGTAGGGGAGGTAGGAAGGTAGGACCAAATGACTAACTACCCCTCCAAAGATGCAACACATGTGAACTCAAATAACAAGCGTTCGAGCATGTGTCAAATGTGTATGAACTAGGTGTCTCAATGGGTGATTGCATGTGTCTCAACCACATGAAGTGAGACAAAAAAACAATAAGTCCCTAAGTGGAGACTTAACTAGTGTGAGTAAGACTCTCCTAGGTAAGCCAAAGGCTAGCTAAATAGATAATGTCTCTATTTACTCTAACAGTGAGAACCAATTTTATTTTTGTAGTTGTTTTCATTCATAGTCCTTGTCCCTATTATTGGAATTTTGGACATGAATTTGAGATCTATTATATTCAAAAAAACATCTAAAGAAGTTCCCCAACATAGATTTCAGACCTATAAATTGTCATCAAGTGAGCACAATAGAAAAGAGCGGTGGCTGTTACATTATTAAGCTACATGGCT
>VDFB02128937.1:0-22495 GCA_007258455.2 Sequoia sempervirens
CCTCGTGGATTGTGGATGTATTGAGTAGTGTGGTGATATATATTTGTGTCTTAGTTAACCCTTGGTGTGGCCATCCTTCACTTATTTCCACCACAAAGGTGATTTATTTTGACCTCTATTAGTGTTGCATGTTTGAAGTGCATGTTGGTTTCTTTTTACATTATAACCAGGTTTGTCTCCTAATCTACATATGGGACTACCAATCCCAATCAAGGGCAGCTCGAAGGACCTGGACCAACTAACGAGGACTTTAAGAAACCTCCTACAGTTTGGGCTCTACAAGACCCGGGAGGGTGATCCCTTAATGTGTTTACAACCTCTGCACCTTTATCATAAACAACATTAACAATAACAGATGATCTCACTTAATAGCTCAATAGAATAGGATAATACTACAATAAATTGGCTATTTATCAGTAATATCAACCACTTGGAGCATGAGATAACTACAACACAAGGTAGTATAAGATGGAAATTGATTTTTAATTTGCAGCAAGCTCTAGGAAAAGGCAAGAAAACACTGAATCATATGGGTGATTACAACTCAGGCCAGTGCCATATATCTATTGGAGAAGAGTCAAACTCATCAACATCTAAAGGGATATAACATATTTAACACATAACACATGAGATCTTTGACAACATTACCTTGCAATCTCATCAATCTGTATTCTAGCTCAATACTTTTTACCAAATCCTTATACAGTACATATCCTCCTATAGTCTCATTCAAGCATTTTAATTAATTCTTTGAATTAAAGCCAAAACAAGGATCATGCACACCACAATAGTGAGATGGATAAAACAACCCTTGGAAATTTTATTCAATGTTTAGATATGCAAGTACAATGGAGAGACAAGAGCTTGAAATTTTCATTTAAAATCAAATGCTAGTACTGGTATACAACATTAAACGTCCCTGAACTCAAAACCTATTACAGACTGACTCAAAACCTAAGTTGCACTTCTTGAAGAACATTAGACTTTACAAATTGCTCTGCAACTTCACCTAGACTCGACAAAATTTGTCTAACTTGCTACTCCTGTACCTATGGCCTTGAAATCCTTCTTATAGAGAATGAATAGTAGACAAGCATCGGGCCAGAGAGTACACATGTCATCAGCCAATTGGCACACCTAGAAAAGAGTTGATGCAGCCATAAAGATCACCAGAAATCCACGCTAAGATTGCTATTAAAATAGAACTAGAAACCACTGCAACAACAATATCTGACCCATTTATTGAATCATGCTAGTAAGTGTCCTTCCCACCATTAAAACTCACCTGCTCACCTGCACAAACAACAACAACCATACTTTGACCCAGACTTTAAATTCTAACCGTTGATCCTTCAGTTGAATCAAACCATCGAACAACCACCTTCAAAAACTATCTAACACAATTGCTAGTATGGAAAAAAAGGGCCCATCACAGCCTATGCAGAGAAAGAATTCCATGTGGTGGTTGCCCATGATATTGCAATCCTTTAATTTTTAATCATGCAATGGCGGGCAACCATCAATCTTGAGCATCAACGGTCTCGTCCTTCCAACATAGTTGGCAACCTTATCGTTAATCATCAAGCACCATTTCCATCAAGATTAAAACATCTCCATCAATCTTTAGCACGTGCATCCTGCAAGCGCTTTAGTAACCCGCCCTTTTACTCCTTCGGCTTCATCGGCTGGGACACGTGGCAGTCACCTGCGATATCGCAATTGGTATAGAACTTGAAACTATCGATCACGCAATAGTAGGTGACTGTAGATCTCTGACAATACTTGATCGGTGGTTACAAACTTCATTCCCCTTGGCCGCTCTAGATTGGACACGTGGAGCCAACCTGTGATATCACGATCGACCAAATCACTATCACGGGATGGCGGGGAACCATTGATATGTGGCCAGATATAGCTTTTAATCACCACCATTGATCTTCTTTGACTTGATTGGATACCCTAACTTCTCCATCCTTGCACATTTAATGAATTTCCTCGACCATAACAAATATTTCATTTTAAATGTTTTTCTTTAGAACCAATGAAATATTTAAAATATATCGCTCAAAACTTCCTCGGGCACCACCTTGTACACATGGCATCATCTCGCTACTTCGTGATAGATAAAAGGTGAGCACCTTTTGATTGTGAAATAGAAGGAAAGCCACTCGATCAAAAGGCAGTTGATCAATGGTCAGGAAAACTTCATCCCCAAGAGGGGACACATGGTGCCCACCCACGATTTCACAATCCTTCAATTTCTGATCATGGGATGGCGGGCAACCGTCGATATCAGAAGGTAAATGATCAAAACTTCCTCGGGCCCCATCTTGTACACGTGGCATCATCTCGCTACTTCGTAATAGATAAAAGGTGAGCACCTTTCGATTGTGAAATAGCAAGAAAGCCGCTCGATCAAAAGGAAGTTGATCAATGTTCAGGAAAACTTCATCCCTGAGAGGGGACACTGGCGTCTGCCTGTGATTTCACAATCCTTCAATTCCTGATCATGGAATGGTGGGCAACCGTCGATATCAGAAGGTAAATGATCGATGGCAACATGAGCTCCAAACTTCTACAAAATATAACCATTATCAAGAAAAAAGAGGAACCACTAGGCTGATGAGACAACAATGACATAAGTTGTTTTTTAAACAATGAAGCACGTGGTCATCCTAGACTTAGGGAAAATAAAATATGTGGAGGCCGCAAAAATTAAAACAAGGGGACTCGGCCTAGACAAACCAATGGGGCATAATATGTTTTAAAAACCTTCAAAAAGTAACATCAAAATATAACTCAACCAAGGCTTAAAACAGATACAAGGGTTTTATATGCAAATAAGGCTAAAACCCCAACCCTAGGATTTTGACACCATGAAAGACCATCTGACACCAGGTAGGGCGGAAATGAAACATAAGGAGCAAAATTTTGGAACTCCAACAGTGGCTCTAGTTGGGGACATTCATTCCAATGGAATGAAGCGAGGATTCATAAAATTGGGTGGAGCAGAACAAGAGGTAGAGATGACCAAAAAGGATTGTTTGGACAAAACAACCCAAACTATGTATATAAAATACAAACCTAAACTATTTTTCATGGAAAAGAATGCTTCAAGTGAAGTATAACTTCAAGAATTGTCCATGAACTGGCAGTTCAAGAACATCTCATGTCATATCTCAGAGGAAGTAAGAATCTTGACCCCACTTACTATTAATCAAAAATGGACCTAGCCAGATTGCATCAAATTTCCCATGTTTCCCTTTATCTTCTAATCTGGCATTCCACATTAAAACCAAATCTCCATTTTTGAAAACCCTTGCAGTTGTCCTCCTGTCATACAAATTATTTATTTGCATCTACAACTTTGCACTTCTCTTCTGAGCTTCCCTCTGGGATTCATCCAATTCTATAAGAGCTTCCACCCTCAATTGCATCTCATCATCAATTTCATTGTCATACACCTAGACAAACTAATACATTTCCGTTAAGTTATTCTAGGGTAACCTAGCATTGATACCATAAACCAAGTCAAATGGGGCACAACCTATGGCCTTCTTCACAGTTACCCTATCTGCCCAGACAACTAATCTTAGCTTAGAATCCCAAGCCTTTTTATTTTGATCCATGATTCTTTTTATGATCTTCATCAAGCTTTTATTGCTTGATGTTGTCTGTCCATTTCCCTATGGGTGATATGGTGATGAATAAGAGATTTGGAGGCCATGCTTCTCACAAAATTCAATGCATTCATCATATCTAAAACACATTGCATTATCTAATACAATTCTTTCTAGACACCCAAATCTAGTCAATATATTGCTCATCAGGAAGTCAGTTACTACTTTACTAGTAGCTTTCTATGTTGGAATTTATTCCACCCACTTGGTAAAATAATCAGTGGCCACCAATATCCATGAATGGCCTCCACTATATTTACATGCTATCTCTCCTATAAAATCAATACCCCATTGCTGGAAAGGAGCTTGTACTACAACTGGTTTTAAAGGCAAGTTACTAGAAAACTTTAACTTACTAGAGAAACGTTGATAGCCATCACATGTCTTCACTAGTTGGTGTGCATGCTTAAAAACTGTAGGCCACCAAAATCCAGCCCTCATTATCTTATGTGCAGTAACTCCACCATGCATCTCCCTCAAAAGTTCTTTGGCTTCATCTTGGTCAACACACTTCAGCATGACACCTTCTCCATTCCTCCACCAGAGCTTTCCATCTATAATAACATATTTGATAGTGTAGACACGCAAAATGTACAAGTTGACATTGCGCATCTAACTCTGATCTATTAACATCATTTCATCCTAAATCATTCCCCGACCTAACCATTTAATTAAATATCTTTATTTGATTAAATTCATTTTTTTTTCTCTTAATTAAACAAATCATGTGTTTAATTAAGTCTCTTAAATCATTCTCCATCTCTTTTAATTAAATAATTAATTTTATTTAATTAATAAAATCTCTAAAGTCTATCTATTAAATTGAATAAATTAAAATCTTATTTAATTTAATCTTACTTCAATCTCTTTAATTAAATAATCAAAACATGTTTATTTAATTAAACTCATTAAATCATTTCCTCTCTTGTTTGATTTAAATTAATCCAAAAATCTAAGTCAAAATAAGTCAAACTAACATAATCATCATTTATTTAATCTAACCATGATTAAATACTAATCTCACCCACTTGCATTCTCTGGATATCTCCACTTGCACAAATAAATCAATTTATTGATTTATTAAATCTTCATTTTCCTTCAACAAAGCATCTTTTGGAGGAATATTCTTCTAATTCAAATTCAAAATTTGAATGACATGTCCTTCCAACATGTCATTTACTCTCTCTTACAAGTCCTTCCAACAAGGAATTTACTTCTTCTTACATGTCCTTGCCTTGAGCCAAGGGGTATTTAATGCAATTTTCTTTCCCCCTCTTACATGTCTTTTCTCAAATTTCAAATTCAAAAATGCATTTATTGGCACATTTGTCAAAACTTGCTCATTCCTCACCCAATCACATTTGGACAAGTGGCATTTTGTCATTGGCCAAATCTTTGTCCCACATTGCTCTATTTTGGCTTTGTTTCCATTTCAACATTCTATAAATAGAATGCTTCACCATGCATTTTATCATCCACAATTATGCAAAGTTATTATGCACAAATATCTCTCAAATTCCATCCATCTTAACTAGTTTATTGCAGATTTTGGAGCTCATTGAGGGACTTATCAAGTGGATCAATCATCTTCAATCAACATTTTCATTCAAGGAGTTGGGAAAGGGGAAATCTCCACACACCTATTTGCACCAACTCCCCCATGGGATCAAGTGTTTGCATGCTAAATTAGGATTTCATATTTCCATTATGTTCTTCATGGTTTTCTTTGTTCTATTTCCTATTTTTAGCTTTGTGAATGGATTTCATGGGGAATCCTTGTTCATTCTTACAAAATAACTCTCTAACATTGTTTGTTGTTATGTTTTTGTAGGCACTTTGAATTAGGGGTTCACATATTGGTGCTAGAAGGAGGGTTGATCAACATATTCTAACACATTTTTAAAAAAAAAATTCACCGTTTCTTACAGTTTTGTTCATAAATCCGCGTTTTAGCGCCCGTGATCACTGTTATAGCACTCTTAATCATTCTTGCAACGCCTTTAATCACTGTTATAGCGCCCATGAACACTCTTTTAGCACATTTAATCATTCATGTAGCGCATTTAATCATTCTTGCAGTGCATTTAATCATTCCTGCAGCGCTCTTGATCATTCCTGCAGCGCATATGATCATTCCTGCAGCGCCTATGATCACTGTTTTAGCGCCTATGAGTCAATTTTAAAATGACCATATCTTGGTCATACGAAGGTCTTTTTTGATGCTTTTTTTTTTTAAATAGGGTAGAATTTCGTAAGCTATCCAATGGTGTAATGTTTCTTAACTATAAATTAGTTAAAATTTTCAAATTTGCATTTAAAGTAAGAACACATGATAACTTGGCTAAGTTTTAGGGTGTTTTGGTAAAGGATTCATCTAACCCCTATATCCTTTTGTTTCTTTTGATCTCATCTAACATTTTGATCACTTTTGTAGGTTGGAAATCAAAATCAAAAGAAAGAGGAGCATGGGAATGATATTTGGTCTAATTAAAGTGTTTTTTAACACTTAAGTGTTTGTTTAACACTTCTTCAAAAAAATTGTCATCCTTCTCCTTCTTAGGACACTAGTTTTCATTTGGGCTTAAAAAGAACCTTTTCCATTTCTTGCAAAGGCTAAAATGAACTTTAGGATCACAACTTACTAGATTTGGTTTATTGAATTAACAATTGAACAAGGCAATTTCTCACACTTCATTTGGTGCTTTAAAACGAAATCATCATTGCTTTGAGGGTTTAAAAAGAACAAGTGTAACTTTGTTTGTTTGTGAAGGCTTACTTAGACTAAAGCCATTGGAAAAGGATGTATGCGCTTCTCTCGCACTTTATAGTGATCTTGAGAATCAAAAGGTCTTTTCTATGACTTTGGGTTGAGATAAAGCAATCACCTCCACACTTCGATTTGGGCTTAAAATTGAACAAACTATTGTACGAGTGTGAGTGGGGGCTTTGTTGCGTATATTCTCTCTCCTTGTTGCCTACAAGGATTGATTGAGTTACGAATATTGTTCTTCATTTGATTTTGTTTATCCTAGAGGGCCTGTCTTGGGGAAAAAGTACTCACCCAAGGGAACAACTCAACCGGTAACACTCTAAAGCCAAGAGTATTTCCAACCGAGATATAAATGTGGGTATTGGTTAAACGCCATTATCACACGGTTGGCTCCAACAAGATGGATCTGAAAGGGGACTCTTGCTATATGGGTCAATCTCCACGAATGGAAAGTCCTTATTAAAACCATTGTTTAGAAAAGGCCAAAATCTTATCTGTTTGTTGGTGCAAGAACGGTCATTCTGAAGCCGCCCCACAATTTTATGGCTTTTAGTAGAGATGGAAAGCATGCCATGGGAGTTTCATGGGTGTTGGTGCTTGGCTGCCCCATATAAGTGAGTGCCGTGGAGGGGAGCCAGTGGGGTCAAGCATCTAACCATCCGCTAAAAGTAGGTGTAGATGGACTTGTCCAAGTGGGGACTCAACAAACATTGTCTATCACATCCATAGGATTGTACATGCTTTTGGGTTACAAAAACACATGCTTGTTCGTAAACATTGGAAAACAAACACTTAAACATGATCATGCAAATTTCAAACCCCTTTTGATAGAGCAAATACCTTTTGACAAATTTAAGTGTTGTTGCTTTCCCTTGGGATTATGTCCTTAGAGGTTTCTTAGCACTTGAATTTATATCGTCATTTGCTCTAACTAGGGTTAACCTAGGAAATCCCTTTGCCTCAATTTCTTGGAACTCCCACACAACACTTTGTGGGAAGAAAAGGAATTTTGACATAGGACATCTTTAGTTTGAAACATAATCAAGAAAGTGTATTTGGTAAAAAGAAGTCATTAAAAGCAAAGATAAGCAATTGAGCCCCACACATGTCTTTTCAATGATTTCTCGCAAGGTCAAGATACAAAAACCCAAGAAAAAGAAACTTAGCCCAAAACAACATCAACAAAGACTCAAAAGGTTATATGATTTTAGAGAAAAGTTGTTGGCTAATTTCTATAGACATGCTTCAAGAGACAACCCCACTTTATATTCATTTTACTACACACGAAATCCAAGATTGTTTCAAGGGATTGGATACCTTGCTTAGGGCATAACATGTTCTTCAATACCTTGGTCTTGTTAAACAAAAGTCTAAACTAGGGTCATTCTAAGATCAAAACAAACATTCATCCATCAAAAACATCATCAACCATAAACATCTCACCAACATTTTGAGAAAATCTTGACACAACTATGCTAGGCTCCTTTGGTAGACATCAAAACTTTTCAAACATGAGACTTTGAATTCTTCAAACATCAACATCAAACTTGTTCAACTCAAGTGTGTGTGAATGAATCCTTTTGCACATGCTTAGTTGAATTATCACTTTGTTCAAATTAATGGTGGATAGATGCATCCTTCTCCCATCACTAATTTGGATTATCTTTTGGTTAGCTTGTGAGTAGACACATCCTATTCTCACTCCTAAATCAAATTATCCTTTATGAGCATTAGTTATCTTTTTTAGATCATCATCCAAACATCTTGGGGATATCTCTTGCTCAAACATCAACATTCAAAAGACAGAATTCAAAGTCTAAACATCAAACAAACATCAATCAAAGCAAACCCAAAGTACCTAGCATCACATCAAGATTTTCAATACAAATTCAAAACATCCATTCTCATCCATATATCATACACCTTTCATCTTCACATCTTTGATCTTTTACACATCCTAGTTTGCTCTTTTATGGTTCAAACAAGATCACAACACAAGAGGAACATGGAGTTAAATCAAGAAACATCAACCACAAGTGATCTAAGCCAAAACATTCTAGAAATCCAAAACACACCACTTCCAGACCTCACTATCACTACACACGATCCACAAAAAGAGGTCTTGGTGGAAGACATCACACCAACAGAACTAAGTGAGGAAGAAGTTCTTAAGATGCTCAAACAACCAAAACTACAAAAGTTTCTTCGTGCAATGACTAAAATAAATCTATCAATTCTCAACACTGTTGAGGATGCACTTCTTGTACCAAATGACCAAAACGCCCTTCCACAATCAACCACCTCCAATCCCCCCATAACCTACTATCAATGAGGATGATACCCTCTTCAACACGCATCAAAATCCACTTTACAACCCACTTGGATTTATCGATACATCTTAGGTTCCTTACCATACCACCTCATCATTCTCCCTTGACACGCAAGTGTCTAGACCTTTGGTACAAGCAAGCTCGTCTGAAATAGAGAGACCTTACGGATTTTTCTCTTCATTTGCACAAGAAAATTTTCCACCCTTCAAATCATTCGCACCTCCCACCACGTCAACACCATATTTTTGTTTAGGGATCCCCCCTTTACCTAAATTTCCACCTTTCCCTAACATAAATCGCCCCATCCAAATCAATTCATCCAACCAAGGGGGTACATCACATCTTTCAAATACACCATCCACATCAAACCAATGCATGATTGCTAATCAAAATATGGTCTCTCAAAGACCCACTATTTCTCTCATCTCTACCATTCCTACCACTTCACCTAGTCCCACCATTCCTATCACTTCACCCATCCCAAACACACCTATCACCACATTCACTCCAACCACTACATCCACTATACCTCAAACTTCCACTACCCCCATCACACCCCTTACATCGCAACTTCCCACCACCACCATCGCTCTAAGCGCATCTCAAACTCCATCCAACATAATTCTGATCCCACCACCACCACCATTGCAACAAAGCCAAGTAAGCCATTACAACGCTGCATTCAAAGCATACCAACAATTGCTCCAACAATATCAAACAATTCAGCAAGTGCCTATAGCCACGCACGCTTCTCAAGCTTCACAGCAAAATCAAGCTCAAACATCGCTGCAACAACAATAAGCACAACAAGTGGCACAAGACCAAGCTTTGTTGCAACAACAACAACGAGCTACACAAGCTACTCAAGCCACACAAGTTGCTCAAGCTGCACAAGCTGCACAAGCTGCTCAAGTCACACAAGCCGCACAAGCTGCTCAAGCTGTAAAAGATGCCCAAGATTCCCAAGAACGAGTGCAAGCACAAGCGCAGTACTTTGCACAACAACAAGCAGCCCAACAACTCGCATATTAGCAAGCGTTAGAGCAATACCAAGAGCAACAAGAAGTAGCACAACAAGCCCTAGCTGACCAACAACAAGCATTGTTGGACCAACAACAACAAGCACAACAACAAGCTCTATTAGCGCAACAACAACAAGATCAACAACAAGTGTTGTTGAAAGCATACATGGCACAACAAACAAACATTCCACCCATTCAAACACCCACTCCACCCCCCCAGAACACCTTCATTCCACCTCCTGATCCACAATTGGATGTCACCGCACAAATAAAATTTCTATCACAACAAGTGCTTGACCTTCAATCAGGAAGGACACCAAAACCACAAAAAAACCTATGCCCTTATCCATTTGATAGGAGCGTAGAAATGAAACCATTCCCAAAAGGGTTTGAGATCCCTAAATTTGACAAATATCGCAGAATGGGTAACCCTGAAGATCACATCAGGGAATTCCAAGTACATTGCATGGAGGTGGCTTACGATGAAACGTACTTGATGAGATTATTCCCAAGAAGCTTGGCTGGAAATGCTATTGATTGGTTTTCTCAACTTTCTGGAATCAAAAAATTCCAGGAAATCATAGATGCCTTCATACAGAATTATTCCTTCAACACTCCCATGGAGGTTAGCTTACAGGAATTATCAGCTCTCAAACAAGGGAAAAATGAATCATTCGGTGCTTTCTTACAACGATGGCGATCCAAAGCTAATCAAAGCAAGTGGTCCATGCCTAAAGAGCAAAAAGTGGGAACTATCATTGTGAATCTTGATGGGCCCTTGGCCTTCCACCTCAAAGTGCAAAACATCACCACTTACGACCAATTGATCCCTAGGGCGCTCAATATCGAACGAGCCCTTGCCACACAAGGAGAAACTTCATCATATCAAGAAGGCCGCTCATCATCCAGTTATCATGACAAACCATGAACATGGGCAAAGAATCGTAATGTAACCAATGATGGTGTCATTGACGCCAAAGTTGTCATTAGTGCCCCACGGAAGAACAATCCACCATCCCAACAACAACAACCCAAAATACCAATCAAAGCAATCGACAAGTCAATACTGTGGTCCAACCATCCCATAACCAAAACACAAACAACATTGATAATCAGGGAGGACCACAGCGAAACAAGTTCTTCCCCAAATGAAAATACACACTCCTTGGGGAACCTGCTGAAGCAATCATGAAAAGATTGGTAGATGAAAAATTGATAACGGTCCCTACACATAATAATTATCAAGAACCATCGGTCAAGCCACCATGGTATAATGAGAATTATCTTTGCGACTTCCACAAACTCAAGGGACACACGACAAACAACTGCATGAGGCTCAAAAATCTAATTCAAGACCTCATAGATGACAAAATCATAGATGTGGAAGCACCATCAGGAAACAAAGATCTCAAGATTTACACGAATCCGATGCCGAATCATGGCAACAAAGGAAACAAAGATCAAGACAAAGGAAAAGGGGCTTATAAAAATGTCAACCACACATACGAGGGTGTTGTTGCTTGTTTAGACGAGTTTTGTGGAGTCATCACCATCAAAGGGGCCCAAGCCGATTGTGGAGTCACCACAAGAGGTGGAAAGGTTACCATTGCAGCACCATCCCAACCAAGCAGAAATTCCACATCCAATCCAAGGTCTAACCCTAGTGGCTATAATGTCTTGGATCAATTGAAAAGAACCCCTGCACATATCTCCATCATGGAGTTACTCAAAATCTCATCTGCACACAAAAAGATTCTAGAAGAAGCTTTGGCGTCATCTACTGTCCCCGCAGATCTAGATGCAGAACAATTCCAAGCTATGGTCGCAAGTATCACCACACCTAACATTCTTACATTTTCTAAACAAGACTTCCCCACACAACCATCTCACAACCGTGCACTTCATCTGGAGGTGTACGTAAATAAAAAGAAAGTCAAGAGAGTCTTGGTGGATGGAGGTGCAGGCTTAAATATTTGCTCCTTAAAGCTTCTAAAGAATTTGAACATTTCAGAGGATTCAATTGACAAAGGAAAAGGCATCACAATAAGAGCATACGATGACCAGGAAAGGGTATCCCAAGGCACCATTCAGCTTCCTGTCCAGGTTGGACCCGCCATCATGCAAACCAACTGTCAGGTCTTGGACCTCGATTTACCATACAACATTCTCCTAGGGCGACCATGGATACATGCAATGCAAGCTGTAGCTTCAACCTTTCATCAATGTGTGAAATTCACACATGAAGGTCAAGAGGTTACTATCCATGGAGATCCTGAGCCATTTGCCTACTGCAAAAATCTAGAGGCAAAATACTACAAGATCCCGCAAGTACCCAAGAACGATGAAGGCCCATCAACACCTTACATGGATCCCGCCACTCTCACTTCTGCGACAGAGACACCCTCCACCCCCGCCTTTTCTGATATCAAAGTTCATAATACAAGATGATGGTTGTGGAAACTATTCAATGCCTAAGAATGCTTTTGTAGTAGGAGAGCTACCACAATCTCCTAGATCAAGAGGACGACCACAATCACAAGAAGCTTCAACATCTCAAGGCTCCTATGAACGAAACCCCACCTTCACAAGTGCAGGAGATCTTGGTCAGGAAACATTAGAGGGGGACCTATCTCATCTCCTCTATCGAGATGATATACCGGCAGTTGAATTGCCTATGGATGAACGAAACAAAGGTATGAAGATGATGCTCTTGATGGGCTATAACCGGAACCAAGGGTTAGGCCAAGATAATAACGGGCGTGTAATACCCATTATACCTGAGAAGCAAATAAAAAATCTTGGCATTGGTCATCCTACTCCTAAGGTAACTATACTTGGTCGAGGTGCCCATGGTAGACAGAACCGAATGCCTCCTCAGGAATCTGTAGCTACTCCAAAATCCTCCATGACTTTAGGAATGCCCACTGATTTAACTGAGTCACCAGAAATAGGATTACCTTTGTTGTTTGAGGATACTAATGTCCTTATGATTAGCACCTTGTCTTATGAGTCTGAAAACCAAAGCAATGAAATCCGATTAGTCTATCCCCAACTGATTGATTACGACCAACGAGGACCACCAATTCTTGACATGTTTGAAAATGATGAGGCGCTCTCGAATTCATGGGACTTAGGGATGACATTCCATGTGGGGATCATAAGGCAGGTTTTATCATAGAGCTGGATACACATGCATACTATGGAGAAACGATTGAATCCCTCAGTCGCAAAAATAAAAAATTGAGAATAATCTCCAAGTCCTTGAGTGAAAACCACCTTGTGGCACTCTCCGACTCTGAAAAAGTAAAAAGAAAGGACGCATCCAATGGTGAAAACCTCTCTGAGGCGCCTGAGGATGGGGGATTCAATCTTCCTCTTACAACTATACACCAAGAAAAGTCAGCTATGCTAGCAGAAAAGTGCAACCCCATCAATCTGGGAACACAAGAAACTCCTCATATTACATTCTACGCTGAGTCATTATTATGCAAAGAACAAGAGGAGTTGGCTACCTTCTTAAAGGAAAGGAAGATAAATTTTGCATGGACCTATGCTGATATGCCAGGATTGGATCCAGAGGTAGTGGTTCATCACTTAGCAGTTTATCCTGAAGCTAAACCTGTAAAACAGAAGTTGAGAAAGATGCACCCACAGATTGCTCTATTAGTCAAGATGGAACTCCAAAAACTACTAGAGGCGGGATTCATACGAACGATCGCCTACCCTGAGTGGGTCTCCAATCTAGTACCGGTTTCAAAACCAACTGGGGGCATAAGAATCTGTACGGACTTTAGGGACTTGAACAAGGCTTGCCCAAAAGATGATTTTCCGTTGCCTAACATTGATATGATTGTAGACATGACCGCGGGGCATGAGATGCTTTCCTTGATGGATGGATTTTCAGGCTATAATCAGATAAGAATTGCAGAGGAAGACCAACATAAAACATCTTTCACTTGTCCTTGGGGCACATACTGCTGGAACGTAATGCCATTCGGCTTAAAGAATGCCGGGGCCACATACCAAAGGGCCATGACACTAATATTCCATGACATGATCCACAAAACAGTTGAGGACTATGTCGATGACATCTTGGGAAAATCCAAAAAGAGGAAGGATCATATATCAGTCTTGAGTGCTATCTTTGACAGACTAGAAGAATACAAGGTTCGTTTGAATCCCAAGAAGTGTGTCTTTGGCGTACAATCAGGAAAGTTGTTGGGCTACATAGTGTCAATGAGAGGCATTGAGATTGATCCGGCAAAGGTGAAAGCAATACTTGAAATGGAAGCTCCTAGGACATTGAAACAACTGAGAGGTCTCCAAGGCAGGCTTCAGTCAATTCGCAGGTTCATAGCACAATTAGCAGACAAACAAATCCCTTACTCTCACTTACTCCACAAGGGGGTAACATACAAATGGGACGAAAAATGTGAACAAGCCTTCAAAAAAATCAAGGAATATCTATTAACACCTCCAGTACTAAGGCCTCCAATTCAGAACAAACCATTGATCCTTTATATCTTAGCAACTGCAACAGCCCTTGGTGCTCTCCTAGCACAACATAATGAAAATGGAACACAAAGAGCCATCTACTACATCAGCCGTACAATGGTGGGCCATGAGTTAAACTATACATTCATTGAAAAAGCTTGCCTAGTAGTGGTGTTTGCATCCCAAAAATTCAGACACTACATGTCGGCACACAAGATCAAACTCATAGCTAAAATTGATCCCCTAAAGTATCATCTTTCAAAGGTAATGCTTACAGGAAGAATGGCTAAGTGGGTAATGATATTATCAGAATATGACATTGAGTATGTGGAGCGCAAGGCAATCAAGGGACAGGTCATTGCAGATCAACTGGCAGACGCACCTATCTATGCGGAGAACCCACTTGTTTCAGAATTTCCAGATGAATCCATTTTCAACATTGACATAGCTACTCATTGGAAACTATACTTTGATGGCTCCTACACACAACATGGGTCAGGAGCTGGAATCTTCTTCATCACTCCACAAGGGGATTGTATACCAAGATCATACAAACTAGCATTCCCTTGTACCAACAACATTGCAGAATACGAGGCTTTAACTATAGGTCTCAGGATAGCAGTACAGTGGAACATTATGACATTGAAGGTATATGGAGATTCACAGCTTATCATAAATCAAGTGAACAATGAGTACCAAAAAAAGGATGATAAGCTAACTCCATACAAAAGGTTGGTGGAAAATCTCAAGGAATCTTTTGTTGACATCACATTTGAGCAAGTACTAAGAACCAACAATAGAGCAGCAGATGCAATGGAAAATATTGGATCACTCTTAGAGATCCCTCAAAATGTTCTGAAATACGACTTCTTAGTAGAGCAGCTTCTCGTACCAGCATTCAAGGTACCAAAGTCAGAATTTGTGGGTGAAATCATTGGTCCAAACGATCAGTGTTACCAAGACATTTACACATACCTTAGGATAGGTATCATTCCTGCCAATTTGCGTTCAAGCGTTAAACGAACCTTTATCAAGAAAGCATCTCATTTTGTCATTTTAGGAGAAACCCTATATCGTAGAAGCATAGAAGGAACCTTACTAAGATGTCTTAACCCTGAGCAGGCTTCGGCTGCCCTAACTGAGGTGCACAACGACATCTGTGGTTCTCATTCGAGTGGCATGACCTTGTCTAAGAAATTGCTGAGGAGTGGGTATTACTGGCCTACCATGGACAGAGAGGCACATGAATACGTCAAGAAGTGTCTACAATGTCAGCAACATGGGGACCTCATCCATGCTCCAGCTCAAGAGCTTCATCCAATCATCACACCATGGCCCTTTTCATAGTGGGGACTCGATCTCATTGGGAAAATCACACCCACCTCATCCAATGGCCACAAATTCATTATAACTGCAACTAAGTACTTCACCAAGTGGGTTGAAGCCATACCTATGACCTACATAACAGGAAAGCAGATCTCAAAGTTCATCCTGAACTATCTCATATGTCGCTATGGTGTCCCACAAGCCATTATCTCAGATAATGGGACACCATTCAAAAATCAAGAAGTCCGTGACCTATGTGATAAATTCAAAATCCAACATCACTTTTCCACCCCGTACTATCCCCAAGGCAATGGCCAAGCAGAAGCTACAAATAAAACCATCCTCAAAATCCTTAAGAAAACAGTCAATGATGCAGGTTGTGATTGGCATTTGTAGCTTAATCCTACCCTTTGGGCTTACCGAACCAGCATCCCCACACCCACTGGTGCTACACCATTTTCCTTGGTCTACGGATCAGAGGCCATCTTGCCCATTGAGATCGAGCTACCATCGCTCAGAGTATCATTGCAAAACCTCATCACGGATGAGGAGTATCGAGTTTCAAGACTGAACGAGCTGGAACTGTTGGACAAGTGACGTCTGGATGCTTTAAACCATCTACAAGTGTATTAGAATAGACTCAAAAGGAGCTACAACAAGAAAATCAGAAGCAGAACTTTCCAGGTTGGAGAATTGGTGCTAAAAGAGAATCAGAAGAATGTCTTGAACCCAAATGGCAAGGGCAAGTTTGAACCCAACTAGCTAGGAACCTTTGTCATCACAACAAGCTACAAATCAGGGGCATATCATTTATCAACACCCGAAGGGGAACCCCTACAGGAGCCAATGAATAGCTCCCATCTCAAAAAGTTTTATGCCTAAATCTTTTAAGGTATAGAACCAAAAAATCCAAAAAATTAGAAAATGTCCTAAAAAAATGGTTACTTTGGCAAAAACCTGGAAAATAGGCGTCTTGGTGACAACAACAAAAAAGAAAAAAGAAAAAAAGAAAGAAAAAAAAACAGTAAACAGAAAAAATCATCCTCTAGTGAAAACCACTTCGGTGGCACTTTGGGCAAGTACCTTGGTGAAACGGCAAAGAGGCACCTTATTAAATAAGCACTCTCCATCCATCTTGGTCTCTGTGATTTGCTTTGCATCATTCACTCACCCATCGCATATCATCACATTTAACCCTTCCATCTGCATCTGCACCATAGCTTGGTCTTGCGTTTGTGTCACGATTCCTCCTAGAGCTACTTGGCCCACTTAAAAAGTCAGTTTATCTTGCCTATATCGGAGTAGTCTATCGCTTCATGCTGGGGGCATGTTCTATTGGATCGGATTCGTGTATGATCTTAAGGTCCAGAAAATCAAAAAATCCAAAAACATTCAAAACATATCAAAATCAAACAAAATCAAAAAGTCATCAAAAAGTCAAAAATAAATTAGAGTCTTGTCAAACTACGTCGTCTCTGAGCTTGAACGTAGGCAAGGTTGATCTTTGATTATCGAGACATTTAGGTCAGTCCTATAGGAGTTCGTCATAATAAACCGACAATTCATCATGTATATCTTCATTTGTAAATCGGTCAAGTTGTCATTCGAACTACGTGGTGCCTTGTGTATAACGTAGCAAGGCTCATCTATCGATCAGCCCAAGGCCCCTAGGATAGGTCTTTAGGTTAGTATCTTGGTCAAAATCTCAGAAAATCTCAAAACATTGGAAAATGAAAAAAATCAAAACATTTGAAAATCTCGAAAAATACCAAAAACAGCCTCAAACATTGCAAAACTCCAAAAACATCCAAATATTTGAAAAAAATCCATCTGCCTCATCTCGCTTACACTCGCAATAATCAATCATCCATAATAAATCATCACACCCTCAACCTTTGGTAAAACAGTCGGAAACAAGTCTAGCAGTCAAATGTGAAAACCTAAACTATCAAAATCTTAAGTACAGGTCAGTCAGCAAGCAAGTTGGTCAACTCTTTTCTTATCAATGGCATATAAATCATAAATCAATTTCATCATCATTTGATAAAAGCATGTCCTAGGATCCATTCCGACAATGGGCACTTTTATCAAACCAACCACTTTGGGTAAACAAAACGACGTGTCATTAACATGTCCTAGGATCCATTCTGACAATGGACATTATCTTTTGGCAATAAGTTTTGGCTCACATCTTTTGAAACATCGTTTCTCTTGGCTAACGGTATGAAGAACATTATTTTGTTTGCTCACTTACTTTATCTTTTTTGATTTATCTCATTGTGCTCATTCTAAGGACCTCTCGATGATGTCCAAACAAAGGATTTAGAGAGATAGGAATGGGGCAACGATCATTATCTTTTTTTCTGTTGTGCTTGTTGGATATCTTTGTAATATAACCTTGGTCATGCGTGCTTTTGTATAGTCTATAGCGAGGGTGTTTTAAGTTTCTTGTTGACCACATAGAAAGGCTTGCCTTCCTATGTTTTGGTCCAAGATATTTGAAATATTTGAACTATTTTCTAGACAGGGTTCCGTATGTCAGGTGTGAACAAGAATATTCCTATCTGATTTGTTGAGTCAAAGTCCATCACACTAGGTACAATGCCATCCTAGTTCTCAATACCTTGATGCATCGTACTCCGTGTATTATCAAACATAAGGAAATTCGCCCTTTGAAAATCCCAACTCCACGGAAAGTAGTCATCATCATTTGCATGATCATCTCATTCTTTCATTCTCTATCACATTCTTCTATCCTTACTAACATTTCTATCCCAGTTGGTACATGAAGCTACCCACAGCTAATGAATGTCCATTCATCTACATCAACCACTCCTCTCGCATTTTATCACGATTTTGATTGGCAATTGGCATTCCCATTCAACATCTCGAGGGGGCAATATACCAGTGCAATTCTTCTCACTGAGGCAATAGTGGGGCATTCGAAAAATCAGATTTTTTTTTATTTTGATCATGACAAGATCATTCTTTGAATCAATGCAACAAGTACATTGCTTCAAAGAGGGGCAAAATGTAGACATGCAAAATGTACAAGTTGACATTGCGCATCTAACTATGATCTATTAACATCAGTTCATCCTAAATCATTCCCCGACCTAACCATTTAATTAAATATCTTTATTTGATTAAATTCATTTGTTTTCTTCTCTTAATTAAACAAATCATGTGTTTAATTAAGTATCTTAAATCATTCTCCATCTCTTTTAATTAAATAATTAATTTTATTTAATTAATAAAATCTCTAAAGTCTATCTATTAAATTGAATAAATTAAAATCTTATTTAATTTAATCTTACTTCAATCTCTTTAATTAAATAATCAAAACATGTTTATTTAATTAAACTCATTAAATCATTTCCTCTCTTGTTTGATTTAAATTAATCCAAAAATCTAAGTCAAAATAAGTCAACTAACATAATCATCATTTATTTAATCTAACCATGATTAAATACTAATCTCACCCACTTGCATTCTCTAGATATTCCCTTACACAAATAAATCAATTTATTGATTTATTAAATCTTCATTTTCCCTCAACAAAGCATCTTTTGGAGGAATATTCTTCTATTTCAAATTCAAAATTTGAATGACATGTCCTTCCAACATGTCATTTACTCTCTCTTACAAGTCCTTCCAACAAGGCATTTACTTCTTCTTACATGTCCTTGCCTTGAGCCAAGTGGCATTCAATGCAATTTTCTTTCCCCCTCTTACATGTCTTTTCTCAAAATTCAAATTCAAAAATGCATTTATTGGCACATTTGTCAAAACTTGCTCATTCCTCACCCAATCACATTTGGACAAGTGGCATTTTGTCATTGGCCAAATCTTTGTCCCACATTGCTCTATTTTGGCTTTGTTTCCATTTCAACATTTTATAAATAGAATTTTTCACCATGCATTTTATCATCCACAATTATGCAAAGTTATATGCACAAATATCTCTCAAATTCCATCCATCTTAACTAGTTTATTGCAGATTTTGGAGCTCATTGAGGGACTTATCAAGTGGATCAATCATCTTCAATCAATATTTTCATTCAAGGAGTTGGGAAAGGGAAAATCTCTACACACCTATTTGCACCAACTCCCCCATGGGATCAAGTGTTTGCATGCTAAATTAGGATTTCATATTTCCATTATGTTCTTCATGGTTTTCTTTGTTCTATTTCCTATTTTTAGCTCTGTGAATGGATTTCATGGGGAATCCTTGTTCATGCTTACAAAATAACTCTCTAACATTGTTTGTTGTTATGTTTTTGTAGGCACTTCGAATTAGGGGTTCATAGATAGCATGTAACTTCAATGTCCTTTTCTCATTTTTACTCAAATTGTCAGGACATTTCATTCTTTGCAAATAATATACCAAATATTTGTACCATTCAGAATGTTCCATATCACATATGTGTGATCTATTCTCTTCTTCTAGCAAATTGATCTGATTTGCTTCAAAATTACTTTGGGCCATGAGCTTGGCAATCCTTGTCCTCTTACCAGTTTAGTAATCTGGACCTCAATGTTGAATTCTTGGATCCTATGTATCCATCTACATCTTCTTCCTGACACTTCTTGTTGTGTGAAGATGTCCTTAACATCAACATTAGGAACATAGGCATTTATAGTAGCACCCATCAAATAAGGCCTAAAATCCTTTACTTCTTTCACCAATGCATATGCCTATTTTTCATTTATATCATATTTGAGTTCTGCAGCTTGCAAAGATTTGCTAAAAAAGGCTACAAGTTGCTCAAAACCTTCTGCATTCTTTTGTAATAGCACAACCACAATTGTGTGGAATGAAGCAAATGAGAAAATCTGCAAAGGCTTATAAAAGTCAGGAGTTCTTAACACATGAGCCTCCTTTATTGCATGCTTAATGGCTTGGAAAGCCTGCATAGAATCCTTATCCCATTCAACTTTGGCTCCTTTCTTGAGCATTTTGGACATAGGGTGAACTATTTTTAAAAAAAAATTCACAAATCTCCTTAAGAATTTTATCTGACCAAAGAAGGACTATATCCCTTTGACATTTCGGGGCTGTGGAACTTTATCAATTGTAATGAACCTCTTTGGATCAATTTTTACTCTATCCTTGGAAACAATATGTCCCAATAACTTTCCCTCTAGTACTCTGAACAAATTTCTTTAGATTCAAAGAAATACAATATTCCAGGGCTCTAATGAATATCTTCTCCAAGTTCTCACAATGATCCTCTCCCCTTTTAGAAAATGTTGTCAAGTCATCTTGATAGACTACCAAAAACAAATTAATGAAATCTAAATATGCCACATCCATGGCTCTCTAAAAAGTAGCCCCTACATTTGTTAGACCAAATGGAATTCTAACATAGACATATGTTCCCAATGGTGTGGTGAAAGTTGTCTTAAATTGCTCAGAATCCTTGACCATAAGCTAGTTATAGCCAGAAAAACCATCCATCATGGACATTAATTAACAACCTGTCATCCTTTGCAACATAGCTTCCATATTGGGTAATGGATAATTATCTTTTAATAAAGACACATTCAAATTTCTGAAATCTACACATAATCTGATGTCTCTATTTTTCTTCCTTACAGGTACTAAGTTTGAAACCTAGGATGAATGTCTGATTGGCTTGATGATTCATGCATCCCTTAATTTCATTAATTCATCTTGCATTTTGGGGGCTAATGTGAGATTAATAGGCCTTTGATTTTTTTGAATGGCTTGGTGTCATCATGCAAAGGAATCTCATGCTGGAAAAGATCTTCCCTATATGCTTTAAGATCATCATAGGACCATGCAAACACATGCCTAAACTTCCTTAATAAATCAATCAACATCCTTCTTACCTTTGGTGACATTTTCTTCCCTATATACACCTTATTTGGGGATGCTTCTGTTCCAATATTTATCTCTTCCAAATTATTAGGATGGGAAGCAGTGTGACTAACCTTTGTCTTAGCTTGATTATCAAATACCCTTTCTAGTACAATTAGACCCTTGGGAATTGTGTTTGTCTTCAGCTGAATGACCTCATTTCCAAATATGGTATCCTTACCATCAACATTCTCAACAAAAGCTCCAAAGTCAATTTCTTGATTTTCATACTCTCCCACACAATTCAAGAATCTTAGGATATCATTATCATTATCAAAGACCTGCTAGTTTTTTATGTTATCAGGGACTGATGGCCTAGTTTGCACTTGAACCTTTGAAATTCCAGCATAAGATAGGTCATCTGGTTTTAATGCAATATTAGCTAATAGGTCTACGACCTTATTTTGACCTCTCTCCATCCATTTTATGCCAAATGCATCAAAGCTCTCCAATTTATCTGTTCTTTGATACATACTTGGATCTGACTTGGGAAAACACAAGTTCAGAAACCCCAATTTCCTTGAGCTTCTTAATCCCATGTTTTGCAGCCAATCTCAGCCCCAATAATAGGGCTTCATACTCTGCTACATTATTGGTACACTCGAATGACAGAGTGAAAGAGAACCTAAATGTATTTCCACTTGGTGATCACAACAAGACACTTGCACCAGAGCCCTCCTTTGAACTTACACTGTCAAAGTACATAACCCACAAGTCATCAGATTCTGACAATTGTTTTACTTCTATGTCATTGTCACAATCATTAGGGAACTCCTCAACCCTGAATTCATCTATACCATTGTCAATAAAACATGTCATGTTTTCAATTGGGCTATACTCAATCATATGAGGTACTTTTGATTCCCTTTCAATTTTGACATCTTTACCATCAATGGAGAAAGTATCAAATGAAAAATCGCATTGCATGCTACCCCCCATTGATGCAACTAATACTGTCATGACTAAGTCAATTTATAAGGCAATGCCCT